>APFE030351531.1:39119-58593 GCA_000404065.3 Pinus taeda
GAAAAGATACACACTAGCCAGAATCCTGCAGATATGCTAACAAAAGTTGTAACCAGGGAGAAACTGAGAATATGCTCCATTTCAATTGGTCTTCAAGGATGACGATGGAGATGAGAAACAACCAGGTCCAAAGAGGAGTCATTGTCCAACAAATGAAGCAGCGATGGAGTTTCTACAATCATTCTCCAAGTGGGAGATTGTTGTGCGTGGAGCATGATTGTTCAAAGGTCTTTGTTTTAGCTGGATGTATACGCCAGGAAGTTTGTACACCCCTCCATGAGGGGGCGTGCGGGGTTGAATTGTGCCCCCCATGGGGGTTCGGGGGCCAGCGGTCCCCCGGCAAGGGCTTGGGGGCAGCGCCCCCGAAGCTAAAAATAGATGTAAAATTGCCTTGTAAAAGTATACTAATTTCTATTGAATCTGGGTCGTTCATTAGGCAAATGATCTGACGGTAGAACTTATGTTTAGTTTAGGGTTTTTTGCCCTAGAAGGCAACCCCTCTCTTCATATGAGGGTATTGTATTGAATCTGTGTAATATATGTGAGCGAGAAACAGAGAGGTGAGACTGTGAGAGAAAACAGAGGATATTACAATAGATCTGCTGTAGGTTGCGTCTCTTCATTTTGATAGATAATAGAAAGGAAGGACTGGCTGTTCGAGGTGGATGTAGCCCAAACTGGGTGAACCGCGTATATCTGTGTCTCTCTTGTTTTATGCATTTTTTGTGTTCATATTTCTGCAATACTTTATGTGTTCCATTGCTCCGTAATATATAATTTTCTAACATTTTGTATTGATGGAAACATTTGTAAAAATTGTTAATCATTGATGTAACAATATTGCATCACTTTTTGGAAACACTCTATGTCATGTTCAAAATTAGCCTACTATTATTTTTTTCTCACTTTCTCCCTGTTATTGACTAAACATTCTCCATAAAAAATATTTGCACTATTTTCTCATGCTCTTCCTGTTATTGAATAAATATTCTCCATCAGGAAGATTTGCATTCAATGTTTGCACATTATTCTCCCCCTTTGACATTAGTGGAAAATGACGAAAGATTGTACCCCTATGAACACTAATTGGATAATTGTATATGGATGTTATTGAGGCTAAACTAAGGTCCTTATGGACTTGTCTAGAATTTTCTTCTAGCAATGTTGTGACTATTTATTTGTAAATGTAGCATCAAAAGTGGGAATTTCAAACTAATACCCCTAAACTCATAGTCCTCTTATGGATCTAAGAGGTCCCCTTGAACTTTATATTCTGTTTTTTTTAAGCATTATAGCCATCTTGTTTCATGTGTGGACAAGTTCCATCTTTACTGATAAAGAAAATTAATGAAGAAAAGAGGGAGATAACACTCCTAACTTCTACCTTAAAACTCAAAAGGTTCTCTAGGAAGAGGCTTGGTAAAAATATCAGGAACGTACTCTTTTATTTAGCTATATTTTAATATTATAGTCTCCTCAACCACCCATTTTTTATGGAAATGGTAATTGATAGGGATATGTTAGGTATTGGAAAGAAGAACATGATTCTTTGATATAATTATAGTGCTTGGATTGTCAGAAATGATAGGAACAGGTTTATCATATGTTTCCTTCAATAATTTTATTGTTTGTTTCATCCATAAAATATGAGTACAACTTGTTTTAGTTTCTAATTGGCTTCAACAATAGAAAGAAATATAACTATTTTATTTTTGTCGAACCAAGCCATCAAGATATTCCTAAGAAAGGAAAAAACCTCCACTTATTTTTTTCATGTCATCTATACATCCAACCCAATCAACATTTGTTTATGTTTTTAATCAAATATTTTGAACTTATGTATACCAAAGACTATAATCCATTGTAGTTATTAGATATTTGAATATTCTGTTGGAGGCTAAGAGATGACTTTGTTTGGGGAATATGGATACCTTACAACTACACCAACAAATTGCACAATATTAGGTCAAGAGGCTATTAAGTATAAAATACTTGTAGTTATTGATCTACACACCATATGAATGTCCTCTACTAACTCGTCATCCTTGCGAAGCTTACATCCAATGATCATAGGGTTACTAACAATGAATAACTCTTCCATTCCAAATTGCTTTAGAATTTCCTCAATGTAATTTCTCTGGAAGTTAAATATTTATTTTTCTAACTAAGTAATCTATAGTCCTAGGAAAAATAAGAGTTCTCCAAGAATGGACATCTCAAATTCATTTTGCATGTTTGCAATGAATTTATGACTAAGTAAATGTGCATCACTACCAAAGATGATATCATCAACATAAAGAGCAATGACTCACAAATTACCATTCTTAGATTTGATATATAGATTACTATCGGTTGCTCCTGTTTTAGATCCTTGTAGTTGTAGGTACTTGTCTAGTCTGGAATACCATGACGTAGGTGCTTCAGGTCCATATAATTCCTTTTTCAACTTGCACACTTTCTCATGATTTTCTGACAGTAGATACCCTTTAGGTTTTTCTATGTAAACCTCTTCTTCATTCTCACCATTCAAGAAGGCATACTATACATCCATTTGATATAATTTGAACCTTTTATAACATGCAAATGTAAGGAACAACCTTATTGCATCCAGTCATGCTACATGTGCAAAAGTGTCTTCAGAATCTATTCCCTCTACTTGAGCATAGCCTTTACGTACCATCCTATTCTTGTTTGTAACAACTCTTCCATTCTCATCCAATTAGTTCCTAAAGACATATTTAGTGCTAATGACATTTTTATCTATTGATCTTAAAAATAATTCCCATGTATGATTTTTCTCAATTTGTTCCAGTTCCCCATTCATGATATTTACTCAATTTTTAACTTAGATTGCTTAAGGAAAATATTTTGGCTCAATCATAGAAAATATGACAATGTGTTCTTGACTAGAACTATTCATTAATATTCTTTGAGTTTAAACTCGAACTTCCTTATGAGAAACGATCTAGCTTGTTCAATGTTTTTTTTGTACATACCTTGAGGAAGTTTTTGGTGAGAACATTCTATTTGCTCTTCTTCTTTGTCTCTTGATTTTTTAGCTTGATTTTATTCATCTTCATTTTTTGGCTAGTTAGGTGGAATGATAAAACACATCTTTTGGATTTTGAGTTGTAGCTCTGCATCAACTTTCATATTACACTGGTACAGAGTGACTAATTAGTTACTAAAAAATGACTAAAATTTAAATATAAACAACTATTTTTTGGTCAGTGACCAATAGTAGCTAATTTGCAATATCTTATAACGCAACCAACTTTTAGTCATTTTTAGCTTAGTCATTAATTGGTTGTCCCAATTTTATTATCTAGTAGTATATTTAGTCATAAATTTGGTCATTCATTTAGTCATTTTTTTAGTCATTAATTGCCATAATTAATGACCAAATATACAATAAAATATATTATTGAATGATCATCAAAGAAAACCAATTAACGACTTAAAAAAATATGACCAAAATGTTGGTTGTATTATAGGATAATGTAAATTAGCTACTAATAGTCATATATATGAAAATTTTAGTCATCGTTTGAAAGCAATTAATGGCCAAAGAAATATGAATAAATTTTGGTCATGTTATAAGATACTGTAACTTAGCTACTGATAGTCATATATATCAAACATTTAGTTGTCATTTGTAATCACAAATTTAACAGTTGCAATAGCCATTTATCTTTTTTGGGTAGTTTTGTATTCATTATATAAATTATTACTTCAATAGTTTATAGTCATTTCATTCACATTCGTTAACAACCATTACAAGAAACTAATTTAGTCATATATTCATTTTATTTGTGATCATCATTAATCAAAATTATATTATATAAAATTCAAGTATTACAATATGAGTTTCCAACTTAATATTGGTTGGAATAAAATTTACACATGAAGTATTGTTTCATCACATCAAAACATTATCATTGTGTTGTGAAGGCATTGCGGGAGAATTCACCAACTATCAAGACTTGACCATCAGTCTTTGTGTGTGTCTTATGTGGAATATTAGATCTACAAGTTCCACTAAACAAGTTCTCTTCTCTCTCTCTTTAATATTTATTTTACGCTCCACTGTTATTGTTCTCCTCTTTCTTCAATTCCTCCTTCTTACTATGAATAATGAGTTCCTTTTCTAAAAAATAATGAAGATACAATGCATATTATAAGACATGAAAGACGATGAACACTGGAATATAAAATAAATTAGACTATAAAGGATTTATATGATATATACCTTAACATCAACAATATTGTCAATGCCATTTTTCCCCATAAAAGCGGGAAACTCGAACAAGTTTTCTTGAGTTCGGAAGTAGTGACCATTATATGGCAAGATGACCTGTATAAACAAAGCAAATAAAACATCACCATATAAAATAACACCTTAGTAAACTTAGTGTTCAACCTTCAAGGAATGTTAGGCACAATCATCCAAACTAAGTTAAACGCTAAAAATATCAAGATCTAGATTACTCACACAGTGTGGAAGTGCAAACAAAACTCCTAGAAAAAAGCAAAGCTAAGTCTAGAATAAAATGAAATGAATTAAAAAGGATGATAATAGGACAACCTTATATACATGTATATAAATGGATAACGTAGAAGGTTAAGTGAATAAGTGCAAGGCTAGAGGTCGATGATGTCAATAATACCCAAGTCTCATGAGAATTTCTTCAGATAAGAACTACTATTTGGGTCCATTGTCACATATGAATAAGCCAACGAGTCTATATAAAATTATTAATGTTTTTCTTATATTTATGGAGCACTACAATATAAGTGGATAAATTTCAAAGAGTATTCCCCTCCCATTGTGTTCTTGACCTATGGATTAGCTATGATTTGGAGCAAATTTACAACATCAACAATATGTAGCAATCACCATCAGTAATCCGGCAAATAGGATTATTTTGGAATGTAACTTTTAGATTCCAATTTATGTATGATTCTTGAATGGAAAATGCACACAAAATTCCAACACCAAACTTCCAACTTGAGGGAACACATGTGGCCATCCTCAATCACTCAAACTCAAAATATCAGTGATCATTATAATGAAAAGCTAAAATAAGAGTAGTTTTCATCTATTTTGCAGATTTACATGCAAAGAACCAATAGTTTTCCCATGTTTACCATACTTAAATTTCCAAGATATAACACATTGATTGATCTTTTACAACAAATATTTGATTCAATACAAAAAGGAATTTAATATATTACAACAATGCCACCAATTTTTCATCCTCAATTAGTTCAAAATAGTTCGCACAAAAGCTTCAAGAAAGAGCAACAAGTAGGAATAAAAAATCCATAAATTAATAATCAATCAAAAAAGGATAAGATTTTTGTTGAAACTTGATATACAACTATAAATTATATTGACAATCAACTGCAATTGGTGGTCTTATTCAAAGAGAAATACTACCTGGAGAACTCATCTTCTAAATTATTTTCTCTGTCCATGAAGCTTTCTGATATCCTCGAAACAAAAACCGCATTCAATATTTTAGGTTTCAGAAACTTCTCAAAGGCCTTTTCAAATGAAGTTGTGAATTTCATTGATATTCATAAAATGATTCTTGTACTAAAAAAATATAGTTTTACCATGTGATAGATAAAATAAGGAAATAAAAAATTGTGTATAATATTTCCTAGAAGGCTTCATGTTAAAAGGAAAACTTGCATATTTCAGATAGAAAAACAATCTTAATAGAGATTGTCAATATTATAAAACAATAGAGTGGATATAAAACTACAGGTAGAACTAACAAAATCCTAATTCTAATAAAATTGATTGATTATTCTAAGTGAAGGCAACTAGATACATACACGTTTTCATTTTCTTCTTTCTTTCCCATATATTTATTAGATGTGGAAGCTTACTTTCATGCATCTCACAAGGTATTTTAGCAAAAGTATATGTTCCATTCTCATATTCCACAATTTATTTTCCATGAACAATCACAAGATGTATTGGAGGAATTAGTTGCTACATCAGCTGAGTTGTCAACTTTCATTTTGTTGATTTATGTTTTCATGCATGTGCATTATTTGAGTTTTCCTTAGTGGAGTTTTAGATAAGAAAACAATAGTTTTGAAAAGAAAACATTCAACATGCAAAACAATGACTAATTATATGATTCCAAACCATACTTATTTATTGTTGCAAGAAAACCAATCAACTACGCTCAACTTACATCATTAAAGTTATCCAAAACCAACCTGGCGGACATTTGAAATTCTTCTACATGAACTTGTTCTTTTGTGTGGATAAATTTCTCTCTGTGTGTGGAAAGGGCTATTAACTTTTCTGAGAGTGATGACTTATATTTACCATCAACTTTTATCGTTTCCAACTGATATTTTAGCATCTTGTCAGCTAATCATTTTTGTTGCATCTCAATTGTGTATGATTTCATTGCCCCTAACATATATGACCTATGCATGAGGCTACTAGTACAAAGAATATAACACATACCCAATAACCCTTCATAGATCTATCTTAACCCTAGACCTGTCAATCACCAAGTTAGACAAAATCCTTTGAAGTGTGAACCTTTCCTTTAGTTATTTTCACTCTCAAAAATGTTTTCACCTTGGATCTCAACACATGATAGATACACAGTTAATCTAAATCTACACTGGTTTATATTTGATTGATAATACATCCACTTTATATATTTATGGTTTTTGGCATACTAGAGATGTAGATTATCGAATGAACCTCTCGATACAATGTCAAATGTAAATATATTTAGTTGAAAAGCTACAAAGAAAGGATATTCTATAATGGTTCCACTACAAGGCTAGTATCATAGAAACTAGAGAAATAAAGAGTAGAAAATAAACTAAAGATAGACAAATAAATTAAGAAAGATTTTAGTAGGAGAAATTGTTGATATCTTAAGCCATGTTCACTCTAACCCAACCATAATACAAACACGTGACTCAAAGGGATATTAGTGACAATAGACCAAAAATAGTTTAGGAAAGATTCAAGAAAACTAAAGGTGACGAATCTTGAAAGAGTTAAATTTATGTCAAAACACAAGAAAAATAAAATAAAGTGGCCTTAATCAACCAATCACATTTGCATCCTCTATTCTTCATAGATTATAATGAATGTAACATCCCATCCATGAATTCACATTACCAAAAACAATCATGCATTTGAGTAGGCACCTTCACACCTCTGGTCTACAATGTCTTGCCTACCACTACATGCACCAAATGTCTATGATAGGGTAATGCATAAACCCTCTCTTCTTGGCAATGAAGTAGTAGTTACTTGTTCAAGTCAGTAAGAAATTAATTTGTCCACTAGGATTCCATTTTGAATGTGTTTTTCCCCACCTGAATGGCATAGATTTTAAAGGGATGGCAATGGGTAAAATTCCTAGGTGCAAGCTCTTGGTGGAATTAGCCAAATAGCTTCTCATGGTTCCCTCATTGATCCAGTAAAATTCAGTCATTTATTCTAAAATACATCACTAGCAGAAAAATTCAGTCTTAGCGGTATTATTCCATGTTGATTGGTGGTAGACAATATTGTTTTGTCTCCAAGTAAAAAATGCAATAACCAATTACAACTCATAAACATCATAATTCAAATGTGACATATCTCCTACCATATAAAAACTCTTACATGCAATAGGCAACTAACCTATTTGATTGTAGACAATGAATATGCACCTAGCAGTGCAACATTTGATTAGCATACATGTAGGGATATACACCATTAGATGTTAAAAGTCATCACATCCAATTGTGTTATTGATGTAGAAGCATTCAACTCAGAAGAATAATTGTATTTTAGCAGACATAGGGGGGTCTTGTGTTTTAAGGAAGTCGGTTTCCAAGCATTAAATTAATGTAATTATTTAGGTTTTGAGTGATTTTAATGCAAATAGGAATTAATTAAGTATTGTGAGGCATATTGTAAATGTTTTCGAATGCATGGGAACATGAGAGAATCATGATAGTTGATAGTTCATAGGAATTGATAGATTTAGAAATTAATTGTAGATCTTGAATTAGGAATTAGTTCATGATTTATACAATTGAAAGGATTATTAGGTTTAGTTGAAATTATTAAGGATCTAAACTAGGAATTCATTGTAGAATCCTTTTATATAAATGTAAGCCTAAAAGGCATAGTCAAGTTAGATAGTTAGTTAGTTAGGGAGTTAGAGTGTGAAGAGGTTGACTGTAAGCCTACGGGAAGATTGTGAAACAGAGGCCACTGATATTGGAAATCGGGCCGGAGAGAAGAAACTATGTAAATACCTATTTATTAATACAAACAGCTCGATTATGAGTTTATGGTGTGTATGGAGTTATGAGTTTTATGTTATTAGTGTAATTCTGCATAGTATATATATGCAGGTGAAGTTCGAGCAGAACACAAAGAAGAAGGGGAGTATGTAGGATCGGGGTTTGATCGTTGAATCTGATTGAAGGATCAATGTAAAGTTCAAGGATGGCAGTGAATAAGAGTACATGGAGTTAAGCTCAGGAGGGAGTTGTGTTGCAGAACAACCAAAAACTAGAAGCCGTAGAGAAACCTGAAAACATAGGAGAATACTAAATAAATGGCATAAAACCGAAGAAAGGAAAGGCATGAAGGAAGGAAGTAAACATGCACAAAAGTTGTTGGATTTTTGAGATCAACAAACAATGTTGAAGGAGATGGGCGATCAAAATTAAGTCGTGCAACATAGAGTAAAAGAAATGAACGACGAAGATTAACTTAAGTGTTAGCGGAGGAAGAATGGCGAAGGCATAGATATGTATCATCGGATCAATAGATCTGATAGATCAACGGTGATTGGCAACTGCGGGGTAGGAGAGTACATATTTCCTTGTTCGTCGTTGAAGTCCTACACCCACTCCTAGCCATCGATCTCATATTCAATGTCTTATGTCATAGTCAACTGCAAGGATTAATATATTTTTTAATCCGTGTGCTAGTTGAAGTCCCACAAACCCATAGATTTGATGGCCTCATATATCCAATGGATATCGGGTCATAAAGTGATCGAAATTTAAGTTCAAAATTGGATCCGAACATTTATAGATCAAGGATTTATATTCCTTATTAGCTCCGTAAGGTCGAGTAAACGTTGCACAAGTGGTTCGTCTGATATCCATGTTAACCATTGGATCAACTGTGCTTTGACCAAATCGTGGAGGATTGTCGAGTAGTTTCACATTGCAATCACTCATGATTGAATGAACCTTGGCCTTAAGAAAATGTGATGTGTGATGTGCGATATCAAATGGTGGAGGATCAGTGATTGGGTTTTTTGATAGAGTGGATCAACAATTGTCGGATTGAATGGTAAGATCAACGACGAAGATTGAAGCCGATAAGACTTGGGCCTAAGAGGACCTAAGAAGTTTATGGACGTGGGTTTACTTTATTTGGGGTCTGGTCTTGTGCGTTTGGAGTGGGACCGGTGTTCGTTGGTGGGTTTCATTGTATTCCACTATTTGGTGATTGGTCGGGTTTTTGTTAAAACCCACCAATGTAAATGTTTCTGATTTGTACAAGTGGGTCATAACCCACATGTCCATGTAAGGATTTATGAAATGAAAGGGAAATTTCCTTTAGGAAGTTTACCTTGCATCAAGTGGTATCATAGCTGAATTGTGGTTGAAATGTTTGGTATCAAAGTAGTACAAAGAAATTATGTGTGAATTTTTTTTTAAGAAATTTTAGAATAGAGTTATGTGTTAAGATGTGTATGCAGGCAAGAGGAGATCAGATTCTAATCTGACAAACATTAGGCACACAGAGATAAAGTGAAACAGAATTTACAAATGAAAGAAATAGAGGACAATCCATTCAAAGCGCAAGAGAATGGTGGAACAAGATCATGTAGAGATCTTGAAGGTAGCAGCATAAGAAGGTGAGAAGATTGCAGCAACCTAGAGCAAGGAGCGCTCAATTGGTTCCAGAAGAAAGAACTAGAGAGATGTCAAAAGACTAAGCTCAGAGGAGAGAAGCTTAGTGAGGCATATGTACCAAGAAGGAGACTTTTTACTGTAGAGGTATCGTTGCAGCTCACAAAGGAAATTCGACAGAGGATGTGGGTAGAATTGCTAAAGGATAAAAGAAGCTAGTAAAAGTTTCTAAATGAAAGCAGAATGTGGCAGAACCTTGAGGAATTCCAACAGAGGTTGGATAAAGAGGACAATTGTGTTCTTGAAAGGTTCATATGAGTTGAAGCCTAGAAGGAGCAGAGAGAAGTGCTCAAAAAGGTTCCAGTGAGAGAGAACCAAGTGCTTGCCAAAATACCAAGTATAGAGGAAAGCTTGGTGAGGTAAGTGGTAGCAGGGAGGACTTGCTGTTGCAGAGGTTTTAATGCAGCTCATAGTGAGTGAGTGATGAACTCATAGAGATGGAGAAGTAGATGACTACTGATATTGATAGTGGAGGTTCTAAGGAATACCACAACAGAAGAAAAGTGAAGAAAGAGAATGCCAAGGTAAATGGCAAGAGGATGAGTCAAGAGGAAATTGACAAAGAGATTGCTCAGATGAAAGAACAATTCAATGTATTGAATATGATACTTGAGGAAAACCAAAGACTAGGTTGGGTCTTGAAGAAAAAGCCAATGAATTTGCATAAGTTACAGAGAAGCCTACATCAGAGGCAAGTGTAGAGCCTGGTAGAAGAACTCAAAGAAGGTGAGTTGGAAATGGAAGTTTCCATTTGTGAAGCAGAACAGGGTGAAGATGAAGACTTGAAGACCGAAACTTCAAGTGAGACCAAAGTGTCACATGATTTTAAATTTTTTAATTTGTGTATGTTTGAAGGTGAAACATGTGACGAAGGACAATTTTCTGATATTGAAATAAAGGAGGAAGAAGAAAGGAAGAATCTAAATTTTGTTCTGAAAGAAGATGAGATAGATAGGTTCCTCATATAAATACATGTACACAGTTGGGAAAAGGTTTTACGTTTCAGCATGTTGCAAGGAATAAAAGTAGAGGAAGTTGGACTCATGAGGATGTCCAAAAGCAAGAAGTAGAGAAGGATATCAAGCAATCAAGTAAAGGGCTTGATGAGATTGAAGAGAAGACCATTAAAATATTTCTGAGTCGTGTAAAAGACTTGGAACAACAGGAGGACTTGGTGATTGAATCATCCAATGAGATCATGAGTTCTTGGGGTTTTACAACTGACAAGTTGTGTGTAAATGTAGGTATTGCAGAACACAAACTATTTTATGGAACTGCCTTGAATGAAGCTAAAAGTTTCCAATAAAACTATGATGATGACTGTCTTTCAAATGAAGATCAAGTTGAGTTATTATAACAAAATAAGTTTATAAATTCCTTCCTTAGCGGAGGAAATATCTTCAGTAGAGACGAGACAATTATGTCTTATGATAAGGAATTTGCTATTGGTAAGAACAACGAGGAATTGATTTTCTTAAATGGCCAAAGGGAGAGTGATAGACAGACATCTAAAACTATTATAGAGATGGAGGATCATAATTTTATTCTAATCAAGTATGAAGAAGTAGTGTCAACAAGAAGTTATAATTGTGACAAGGAAGAAGATAGTGAGGATTGTACAGAGCTTTTAGGATAAATTCCAAGTGAGATGGAAACTTTATGGCATGAGTAAAGTCTTTTGGAGAAAAGGATAGAAAACCAAAAATTAAGTGTTCAGATTGTAGAATCAGAATTGAATGAGAATGAAGAAGTTCACTATAGTGGACAAGGACAATAAGACATCATTGAAACAAATGGTGTGGAGGAGAGAATAGTTGATAGTCTCGTGAATTCTTTTGAGAATTCAAAACAACATACTAATGTGCTGACAGAAGAGGAAGAATTAGAGCAGCAAGCTAAATTGTTGCCAAAGGAAGAAAAGGCACAGAAGCCTTATGATTTTTATTTTAACAATTGTTTTATGATTACAGGTTTTGTTGCAGACAAGGAGCAGAAATTAGATGTTGCAGAGGAAGATATTTTCAAGGATATTAAGGAATTTTGGGTGGAAGCAATATCTACAGCAGTACATGGAGAAATGTCAAGAGTAATAGCAGAAGATGAAGTAGAAAAGGCTAAGGAAAGTAATTAGAAATTTAAATATTTATGGATAGTGTGCAGTGAGATGCAGAATGTGAAGGTGCCAAAGTTAGTGGAAAACAACAATGACCTGAAGCAGAGAGGAAGAGATAGTAGTAAATGGCAGAGTATAGACCAACCCAAGGATGTGCTAGAACTCGAGATTGAATAACTATGGCGTTTGATGATGAAACAGTCTAGGATGAGGAAAATGACAATAGGAAGATGATCAATCTGAACTTGAACATAATTGACAAGGAGAGGAAGATGAAATAGAATAAATCAAGCCTATAGTAGCAGCAAAGGTGCAAGGAATTTGGGCAGTTAAAAAATAAAGTTTGGTACCCTGGAGGTTTCTATCAATATATGAAGGCAGATGATCAAGAGATCATGAATGTTTTCTACTTTGGGAGTCAGATGCAAGAGCATTTAGCCCTGGAGAATCATTGTATTTTAGTAGACACAGGGGGGTCTTGTGTTTTAAAGAAGTTGGTTTCCAAGTGTTAAATTAATGTAATTATTTAGGTTTTGAGTGATTTTAATGAAAATTGGAATTAATTAAGTATTGTGGGGCATATTGTAAATGTTTTCTAATGAAGGGGAACATGAGATAATCATGATAGTTGAGAGTTCATAGGAATTGATAACTTTGGAAATTAATTGTAGATCTTGAATTAGGAATTATTTCATGATTTGTAAAATGGAGAGGATTCTTGGGTTTTAGTTGAAATTATTAAGGATCTAAACGAGGAATTGGTTGTAGAATCCTTTTGTATAAATGTAAGCCTAAAATGCATAGTCATGTTAGATAGTTAGCTAGTTGGGGAGTTAGAGTGTGAAGAGGTTGATTGTAAGCCTATGGTCAGATTGTGAAACAGAGGCCACTGATATTGAAAATCAAGCCCGAGAGAAGAAACTATGTAAATACCTGTTTATTAATATAAACAACTTGATTCTAATTTTTATGGTGTGTATGGAGTTATGAGTTTTATGTAATTAGTGTAATTCTGCATAGCATATATATGAAGGTGAAGTTCCATGTAGAACACAAAGAAGAAGGGGAGTATATAGGATCGGGGTTTGATCGTTGAATCTGACTAAAGGATCAATGTGAAGTTCAATGATGGTAGTGAATAAGATTACATGAAGTTAAGATCAGGAGGGAGTTGTGTTGTAGATCAACCAAAAACCATAAACCTTGGAGAAACCTAAAACCATAGAAGAATGCTAAAGCAATGGCATAAACTGAAGAAAGTAACTTCACCAAGGAAGGAAGTAAACATGCACAAGGGTTGTTGGATCTATGAGATCAATGAAATAGGTTGAAGGAGATGGATGATCAAGATTAAGTTGCGCAGCATAAAGTAAAAGAAATGAACGACTGAGATTAACTTAAGTGTTAATGGAAGAGGAATGGCAGAGGAATAGATCTGGATCATCAGATCAATAGATTTGATAGATAGACAGTGATTAGCAACTGTGGGGGTAGTAGAGTATGCATTTCCTTGATCATGGCTGAAGTCCCGCACTCACTCCTAGCCATCGATCTCATATTCAATGTCTTACGTCACAGTCAACTGCGGGGGTTAAGCTGTTTTTTAATTCGTGTGCTAGTTGAAGTCCCACAAACCCATAGATTTGATGGCTTCATATATCCAATGGATATCAGGTCATAAAGTGATTGAACATTAAGTTCAAAATTGAACCCGAACATTTATAGATCAAGGATTTATATTCCTTATTTGCTCCGTAAGGTCACGTAAAGTTCACACAAGTGGTCCATCTGATATTGTTGTTAACTGTTGGATCAAGTGGGATTTCATCAAATGGTGGAGGATTGCCGAATAGTTTCACATCACAACCATTCATGAGTGAATGAACCTTGGCCTTAAGAGAATATGATGTGTGATATCAAATGGTTGAGGATCGACGATTGGGTTTGTTGATTGGGTGGATCAACAACTGTCAGATTGAATGGTAAGATCAATGGCAAAGATTGAATCCAATAAGACTTGGGACTGAGCGGACCCGAGAAGTTTATGGATGCAGGTTTATTTTATTTGGGGTCCAGTCTTGTGTGTTCAGAGTGGGACCAACATTCGTTGATGGGTTTCGTTGTATTTTGTTGTTTGGTGATTGGTTGGGTTTTTGTTAAAAGCCACCAATGTAAACGCTTCCGATTTGTACAGGTGGGCTGTAACCCATAGGTTCACGTAAGGATTTATGAAATGAAAGGGAAATTGTCTTTAGGCAGTTTACCCTGCATCAGTTATCCCAATGTATACCATCATAAATCATGCAATGTTGTGTTTATGAATTTCTATTAATTGTATCAACATATATGTCATCTCTGTCCAATGTTAATAACTATTATGTTAATCTTCACTAATATGCACTTCAACAAAGAAGTTGACAATGTATCATCCAATATACATTACAAGGAGATAATTTCATTAATACATATGAAAATCCTCATGGAAATATATGTCACTTAAAATTTTATTTTAAGTTAGATTGCAATTAAAATGATATCACAAAGACGTCCACATGGGGTAGCTCAAGCGGCAAGGGCCGTGGAAATGAAGTCTCACCGAACCGGAAGTCTTGGGTTCAAATCTTGGGCTACCCTTCCCCCGTTGAGGGGTACTTAATGGACATGTAAATCAGAGAGTCCCGCCCCAGCTTACAAAAAAAAAAATGATATGACAAAGACAATAGGGAAACATAAAATACACAAGTACCTCTAAGAAATGTTAGTCTCTAAATGAGGTATAATATATTACAATTATAACAAAAATTAAAACCTCTCCCTTAAGCTTATGAGAAGACCAAGGCATATATCTCATGTAGCTGATTGTAGGGTAGGGGCAAATATGTCATGAAGGTCCTCCTATGCTAAATACCATTGTGCTACAGTAAATATCATAACACCATCTTCACTAATGTGAATTTTTAACAGAGTAATTTGCAATGTACCATTGAATATGAATTACAAGGAGATAGTGACACTCATGCTAAACAAAATACTCAAGAACGGATATGCCATAATAATTTCAATTTAAAAAACTTGTGAAGAAGACATCACAAAGTCAACAAAACCCTCAAAACATAATATATTACTTTACTTTTAATCAATTTTCTTATAGACACCACAAAAACAAGAAGGTACACAAAGTGGAAAAGCTCCCCTCAAAAATTTTAGTACCTAAACAAAGAAATACACATTCCAATTTGAGTAGTAAAGATTAAAATATATCCCTGACAAAGCTAATGTGAACACCAAGGCTAAGATGAGATGAAGGAAAACCTAGGAAAATGAAAATACCATAAGTGACCAATGCCCATGTGGGATTGCTTGTATTACAATCAAAGCACATCTTCCATGAAGAAAAATCGCATCAGATTAGATGATATCTACAGGAAATCATAAATTCCTATATAGATATGGTCTCAAATTACCCAAATCACATTAAATATTTTTGTGAAGGATAAAAAATAATGCAGCCACAACAAAACATTTTTTGCATTGGCGAAAATTTTTTGTTTCCACTAAAGAAATAAATTAGCCATAAAGAAGTTGAAGAGAAAAAACAACAGGAAATATGAATGTAACCTTGTTTTCAGGTTTGACCTGGAGCTTTCTGAATACAACATTATTGTCCATCAAACCCTTGGTAGCCATTGCTGAATGATGAAGGTAATGATAAAGTAATTCATGGAGTGATCAGAGTGCAAATATTTGAGTACCATGTCTTCGAGCATAGCAATGTCTTCTTCATGTGAGTCCTCCTCAAGTATATTGGAGTACCATGTCTTCGAGAAAAGCAATGTCTTCTTCATGTGAGTCCTCCTCAAGTATTGCTAGACTCTTTTGTAAATATTTCTATATTTTTGGTAGCTGAAAATGTAAAGTGGTTTTCCAAATTATTCATAGTTTTACGTATAAATTTATGAATAATATACCCTTCCTATGGTTCATACAAAAGATTTTGTAAATCCAGGTTATAGTTATGGATTTTCAAGAATTTAGGTAAATCCAAATAATTTTACTGCAAATTTTTTTTGCAAGATCCAGGCCAATTTTGGGATTTTCAAGAATTTAGGTAACATAGGGTTTTAGAATTTCCCTGGTAAAAATATAATTCAAACACTTTAACTGGGAATTTTTTTTGCAAGATCCAAGCCAATTTTGAGTCATCCTCGCAAGTTTTTGGCCATCCTAGCTTGACCTTGGTAGACGATGACATTTTTTATTGGAAAACTAATGTAAATTGTTATGTGGTTTATATTAAAATTTGATGACTATGGTTGGATAGTCCATTCCCCTATGTTAAAAATTTTCATTGGTTTCCCTTTGAAGTCATCATTATAAAGAGGTTCTATTACATAATTTGGACTTGTCTACGGTGCTCCCATTATAAAGTTGGGGATAATTACTAAAGAAGTTAGAGATTAAATTTGATGGTAATTGTTTACTTTATTATTTTTTTAATAATGGAAATGCCCAATATAGAATACATGTGTAGGTGTAATGTAAGCATGTGAGAAATTCTAAACATCAACTTAATTAAAAAATAGAAAAAAATTAAAAGTGATATCGGGGATGACTATAAACATTTAAATGTTGGGATAATTAATAATACAAATTTACAATAATAAAAATAATAAAAATCAATTTGATATATTTTTTTTTGTTATTAACTTGTGAATAGGTTTTTTTACAATACCATGGCTTATCAATACCACATGCCCAAAAACCGTAACTTATTTCATAACCAAAGTATTTTGTAATAATATCACAAGATTATTAACCATGGATATTCACCCACACATTACTATGGATATCATTAATATGTAAAAACTAGGCTTTGTTTCAATACCATTGGCAGGCCTATCAATACCACATACAAAAAAAACATAACATATTTCACAATCAAAATATTTTAGAACAATATGAAAATATAATTAAGCATGGACATTCACCCCCACTTTACCATGGATATTATTAACTTGTAAATAGGATTTTTTACAATACCATGAGCCAATGACATCACTTATCAATACCGCATGCCCGAAAAACATAACTTATTTCACAATCAAAATATTTTATAAGAATATGACAAGATTCTTAATCATTGACATTCACCCTCATTTTTCCATTGATATTATGAACTTGTGAATAGGCTTTGTTATAATAACATGGGGCTAATACCAAGGCTTATCAATACCACATGCTACGAAATCATAACTTATTTCACAATCAAAATATATTTTAACAATATGACAATTTACCATGGATATTAGTAACTTGTAAATAGGCTTTGTTACAATACTGTGGGCTATAACATGACTTCTCAATACCACATGCCCAAAACCATAACATATTTCACAATAAAAATCATTTATTTTAATTTAATTTTATAACATTTTTTAAAATTGAAGCTAAAAGGAAAATCATTGAAATTACTTTTGAGATGTATCTAAACTCTTTATCCTCACCACTACTAAAAATATTCCCATAGAAATTAAATTAAGGTTTTAATAAAATTAAATGTGAGTACTTTTATATTTAAAAATGTCAAAATTGCTATAATATAGATAGTGTTATTAAGCACCAACATAGGTCCATCTAACTAAGAATCTAAGGGATGACAAAAAGAAAAGTTAAGGGGAGAAGGGATGTTACCGGGAATAGTGTCCATTTGGATGCTGCTATTCCCAATAAGATGGGTGGCTATCTTAGAAACAAACAAGTAAAGTCTACTATTGTTTTCTTTTATGGAAATAGACAAGAGGAGAACCAAGAAGACCAACCTGAGTCTTGCCCTTGATTTCCTCGCCTTCTTGATAGAGCTTCGCTGCTTCTTCTTCGTTTGCCCAGCTTCAAAGAGAACCTGTGGAATCACAGCAACATACTACTATCGAAGAAACAAGGATCTATATCTATAAATAACACAGGATCAAATGTATGTTAACCATATAAATGCATATATAAACAAGTATACAAGAATATGGAACATAACAAGAATAGATTTATTAAGATGAAAAGTAGCAAAAGGATTACAACCATATGCTCTGACCCAGCATCATCCTCCAGCTAGGAAGCCCTTCTTCACCTCAAGCAAAGCTTAGATTACCCAACACTGTGAATGTACACTAGAAAACCAATAGCACTTCTCTATAAGATACAAAATTCTAGCCTCTGGATCTCTGTGATGAGCGATCCATATATAGATGATTACAGAGAGGTGAGTCATCTTTTGGTATCTTGATTAGTGTCCTCTCTCTAATAGTTCCTACATCCACTTCGAGAATGATGATCTCTTGCTCATCCCTGGTCGAAAATAGAGAGGCAAGTGTCAGAGAGGAAGCTTCTGGAAGATTCTGTGATCTTCCATCTCGCATTTTTGTCCCTGCCATTTGTCCATTCCCAACCATCGCACCCTACAGAGGAGCCATTTAGTATGCATCGCACCTTGTACCCTAGGAAGGTTATATGCATCGCAGCCTCTGCATTGAGCTTTCAGTATGGTCCAGCGTTGACCATTTATGAGCAGTTTTCAGTGGATAATTTCTAGGAGATGATGTAATCAGCTGACCTTGTTCCTTTAGGCAGTGAAGCAACACTTTTAGAGACTTAGGAGCCCTTAGTTTATGGACATTTATGATTGGGGTTGAAGTGCCCAAAAATGTCTATAACAGTTTCCCCCTAAAGCATGAGGTCGTTAATCTTTCTGATGTCGGGTGAAATGCTTTACTATGAGGATCTGAAGTTTTTCTGAGTTGGCAGGTGACCTATAATAAGATACAATACAATACATTATTTTGACAACATTTTTTCATGATCTAGCTGAGGTGGGCATTCCCATTCTCAGCTTTAAAAATTCATTTTCATGTACATAGGACAGACAACCGTCTGTGTGACAGACTGATGATATGGACACATCATCCTTTGATTTGGATGATCGTCTGTTCAAAAATGATCTACACTTGATGTGTTTATATTCCTAAATATATCGCAGCCTGAATGGATGAAACTAGATTCGGGGTCTTCAAAACTCGTTCAATCTTCACTCGGAGTACAAGTCGATCGTGTGAAAAATGTTCTGGAGTCGAACAGGGAAAGACATCACCTGATTACTAGCCAATAATGTAAGCCTTTAACAGGCATGAGAGGAATCACCAATAATGACAATGACCCTCAAGGCACTACAGTACAATTCACGTGGTGTGAAAAAGGACTTGGTGTCGAACACCACGCAAAATCTCTCAGTCGAAGGCCATTGATGTAAACCTGTCACCAAAAGTGAGAAACTTGCCATTGAGGCATGCAAGCTTCAAAGTACTGAAAGGGTTGTTCCTAAGTCAACTTCTT
>APFE030351531.1:60971-92754 GCA_000404065.3 Pinus taeda
AAGCCTGTCAGATTTCTCATTTCAGGCAAAAGCGATGGCGAACCAAGCACTTTCCAAGTAGTTGAGGAAAGGATACTCACAGAAGCCCCTTCATCGATGATGGTACCAACCATGACCATTCTGTAAGCTTGTAAATGATTCTGAATGGTACACTGGTTGGTAAACGGGGTCTGCCTAGTAGATTCCAGTCAAAGGAAATGATTAGGTTGCTTGGTGGTGGGACTGAATAGATGGTCAGATATGAATTTGATAAACTTCCTTCCTGTGATAAAGGAATGGGAGGACTACCCGCAAGTTCATCGGAGTTTGTGCTGATGAAAAGAATTTGAACGATGTCATTCTCTTTCTCTTCAGTGACGGTATCATTCGAAGATGAACACTCTGAAGGCAAGACCGGGTCAACTGCCATATCGACCTTTTGAATTTCGTCTGGCATGGATTCAGAGGGTTCATTTTCAATTATAGACGCTTCGATCAACCACAATGATGGGCCAGCCAGATTTTCAACCAGTCGAGGACTTGGCAAGAGTTTTTTATATCCAGGAGGAAGTCGTAGCTGTGAAACTGGACAATCATCCAAAACTCTTTTAGCCTCGTCAAGGAAGGGACAATGGTGGATGGCGTGACTGCCTTCCCACAACTTACAAGGAAATTTGGGATTCCTTTTTTGTCTGTGTGCTTCACTTTCACTGGTTGATGGTGAGCACTCAACATGATCACTAGAGGTTGACGCTACCAGATTCTGCAAATGAGGAGACCAGTCCCTTAAGATCTGAGGGATGCAGGGACAATCTCGGTGATAGTGATATCCATTGCAAATGACATAAGGATATTTAGGTTTCGATGGTGCGGTCTGAGGATTTTCACTAGATGATGCTTGGTTGCTCCCTTTCGATTTTGGTTCCTTTTTCTTCTTTTCCTTTTTCTCTTTCTTCTTCTTCTTCTTCTCAGTTACTTGACTTTTAGCGTTATCAGCTTTATCAAGCGAAGAGGAAGGAGGAGAGGGAGAATTAGATGAAGTAGAAGGTTGGGAGGTAGCTCTAGTATTGTCTAGTTGGTGAGTAAATTGTTCAGGAATTACAGGATTATGAACGACAAAGCTAGAGAAGAGCTCGACGGGCAAACCAATTGTCAATCCTGGAAGTGACAAAGAGGCCATATGGGGTGGACCAGCATCTCCCCAAGAGGAGAAGGGACTAGGATTTCCTCCAAGGGTAAATCCTTGGTTGGTATACTCCATTTTCTCAACCTAAAGATCAACGGGGGAATTTGTGACGTTATTTTGATTAAAATAAATTTTAGACACTTTGACACAACTTGTCTTTTCAATTTTAAAGAGTCGAGAAAAAACAAAAGATGACTCTAGTCGCCTTCAATTTTTATTGAGCCTGAAGTGACAAGTGCTTAGAGGACCTTTTCCTTTAAGGAGTCTGAAAAGGCGAAAAATGGACTTCTCTCGAGATCTAGGCAGAGAGGATTACCAAACCAATCGCAAAACTGCAGAATACTTTTTACGATACGGTAGTCAATCTTCCTGAATGTTGTGTTCAGTGCATTGTGATCGATAGGGCGGCAGACACGGCTTCCTAAGGATAAAGGATGCAACCTATTGTGGTCTCCCAATATATACTCGACGGTACGTGGGAGCACAAGCCCATACTAGAACTTGCCATCTCAGAGTGGAGGAATTGCCCAACCAACACTGAAAGCAATATTTACCAGGTTTTACGACGCCGGAATACATCTCTAGCCTAGACCTCTAGATGTTGTGCATTAAGTTCTAAAGCATTGTTAGATTCATTGAATTTATTTTAAGTTGATATTGCTTAACAATTTTCCTTTCAAGTTCACCGTGTGATATGTATATAATTCCTAAAATGCAGTCTAAGATGATAAACAAACATTTAATCTTCTTTTAGCAATGCAAATCCTAGCTACTAAGGGAAGAAAGTCGAATCTTTTCTTCACAGAGGACAGAGCACACGCTAAATGCACAGTCCTAAATCAAACCAAGCAATCAAAATGCAAATGCACATGCATGTATTTGTTTTGAGCCTTCTTAATGTATTTAAGAAAGCTATGTGCAAAACTGAATTACTTTTAAAGCGATAGTACTCAACAAAATTCTTTTTCAAAATGAAGTGAAAGCAAGAGAGACACTTTGCGATTTTGAAATGGAAATTGCTATTTGACACTTTAAAACTCCTAATTCAAATCCTATGCAATAGTAACTGTATAATAGACTATCAAGAACAATGGGATTGTTTTCTAAAACTGAAAATGATAGCTACGACACTTTCAGATCTAGAGACGACAGTTCGACTATGCTACTTTTTTGCAAAAGAGAACTGAAAACGATGCACAATACATAAAAAACAGTTACAGTTCTTTGCACTAAAGACGCGGAATAATGCAAGAGAAGGGGGTTTTCACAGAAGTACACTGACTATAGACAACAAAACTCTTGAATAGGACTGAAAAAAGTGAGAAAAAACCACAGTCTGAGGGTAAAGTTAACCCTCCCTAACCATCGCAGCTGTTACACAGTGAAACCAGTATGCAACGAACCTACTACACTCGGGAAGTGCGATGCATACAGACTGCCTTGAAGGCAGGGTGCGATGGTACCAGTGTGAGACTTCAAATAGGTTTTCGCTCACAGTTTGCAATCTAGTTCAGGTGCTTAGGCCGAGTAAGTAAAGATCAGTGTATGTAAAACACAGGGGTGATCTAAAAAGGTTACTAGAGCCACCACTTAGGGTAATTAAATTGCTTGCAGATCTATTGTTTAATTCATAAACAAAACCTGGAGATAGAGTGAAGCAGCATTGATCTACTTTGCATTTGTATAACAAATGCAGTTCGAAGGCTAGCTGGCTTGACTTCAGGCTCCTTCTATAAGTTTATAAAAGAAATAAGGATAGATAGGCTAACAAGTAATCTAGTCGCTCCCCAGCGGAGTTGCCATTTTGTTACCTGGAATAGTGTCCATTCAGATGCTGCTATTCCCACTAAGATGGGTGGCTATCCTAGAAACAACCAAGTAAATTCTACTATTGTTTTCTTTTATGGAAATAGACAAAAGGAGAACCAAGAAGACCAACCTGAGTCTTGCGCTTGATTTCCTCTCCTTCTTGATAGAGCTTCGTTGCTTCTTCATCGTTTGCCCAGCTTCAAAGAGAACCTGTGGAATCATAGCAACATACTACTATCGAGGAAACAAGGATCTATATCTATAAATAACACAGGATCAAATGTATGCTAACCATATAAATGCATATATAAACAAGTACACAAGAATATGGAAGAAAACAAGAATATCTTTATCAATATGTAAAGTAGCAAGAGGATTACAACCATATGCTATGACCCAGCATCATCCTCCAGCTCGAAAGCCCTTCTTCACCTCAAGCAAAGCTTAGATCACCCAACACTGTGAATGTACACCAAAAAACCAGCACTTCTCTATAAGATACAAAATTCCAGCCTATGGATCTCTGTCATCAAGGATCCATATATAGATGATTACAGAGAGGTGAGTCATCTTCTGAGATATTGATTAGTGTCTTCTCTCTGATGGTTCCTGCATACACTTGGATAATGATGATCTCTTACTCATCGCTGGTCGAAAATAGAGAGGCAAGTGTCAGAGGGGAAGCTTCTGGAAGATTCCATGATCTTCCACCTCACATTTTTGTCCCTGCCATTTTTCCATTCTCGACCATAGCACCGTACAGAGGAGAAATTTAGTATGCATCACACCTTGTACACTAGGAAGGTGATATTCATCGCACCCTCTGCATTGATCTTTTAGTATGGTCAAGTTTTGACCATTTATGAGCAGTTTTCAGTGGAGAACTTCTCGGAGATGATGTAATCAGCTGACCTTCTTCCTTTAGGCAGTGAAGAAACACTTTTAGGGACTTAGGAGCCCTTGCTTTATGGACATTTATGATTGGGGTTGAAGTGCCCGAAAATGTCTATAACAAGGGAGGAGGGGTATGGAGGAAGATATTGACAAATCTGGAGAGAGAGAGAGAGAGAGAGAGAGAGAGAGAGAGAGAGAGAGAGAAGGGAGAGATGTAGAGAGGACGAGGGAGAGAGGAGAGGAGGGAGGAGAGAGATAGGGAGAGAAGGAGAAGAGATAAATAGGGAGACAAATAGATGGAGGGGAGAGAGAGACGGGAAGAGAGAGAGAGATAGAGAGAGAAAGAGAGAGAGAGAGATGTGGGGGAGAGATAGAGGGAGGTGGGAGATAAATGTGGAGAAAGGAATCAAAAGAGAGAAGGGGAGAGAGATAGATAGATATGGAGAGAGAGTGTGCATGTTTGGGGTTGAAATAGAGAGAGTGAATAAGAAAGAGACACATAAATACAAAAATATATATTATATAGTATTATATAACCTGCCTAGATCCATCTTAACCTGAGATCTATGAAGCACTAAGAGGGATCAAATGTCTCAAGGTGCACACCTTTCCTCAATTTGTTCACTAAAAAAATAGGTTTCCACCTCGAGAGATTGGATCCCTCTCGGTGCTTGAGAGATCTGGGGTTAAGATGGGTCTAGGCTAGTTATATGAATTCGAATTTTTTATGAGGAAAATAATACTTGGATAGTTTGTATAATTTTAGCATAATTGAATGTATTTTATGTATGGTTTTTTTTTAATTATAAATATATATTTTTCATGAAATTTGTTTTTGCACATCAATAAAAAATCATTGAGTGTTTAGCACAGGGATTAAGGTGTGGCATAATGCTTTTGTAGGTTTCATGATAATGTCCTGAAACCTTAACAAACTTTCATATAACATATACAACATTGTAACTACCAAGTTTCAAACCCCATATTCACATTCCAAAAGTTGTGTGCACACCTAGGGGTTCACATGCCTATTAAGAGGAATCCCAACCATCACAGAGGCATCATGGAAGCCCAACATTGACATACGGTACCAAGAAGACAAATAATGATCATCATTGTTATGAAATGAAACCATCTTTAGCAACTAAGAAAATATTCTTTTAGTTTCATGTATTCCTATGTAAATTATGTCTAATAACTTAGGTGGTGGGAAATGCGATAATTTTTTTTTTTTTCAATAAGAAAAAGACATCATTTTTGTATTAATATTAAAGCAAAGATGTAATTTACATCATCTAACATATACTAAATTTTCTTTACCTGAATGACATGATATTGTAATATGTTCAACATCTAATGTTCGGGCAATATCAAATTCCCCATAGGTGTCAAAATAATTTCATAAAAGTCTAGTACTGTTATGTTCATAATGTATGTTCAAACTAGATAAATAACATGGTATCCAAGTTAAAAACTAGTATCCTAATTTCAATGGATATAACCCTAATAATAAAAACTGTAGATATGCATGAAAAGTTAAGTCTTCAACTAAAGGAATTTTGTCCTCTACTAATTACTCAACACTTCTCCTTGTAGGTATTCTTTATAATGTATTTAATCCAACTATAAGCCACTCCCATTTTGGATAATCTATAAATATTTTAATGTAATTCCATATGGATGTGATCAAAGGGTATAACCCTGAAGGTTCTAATCAGCTCCATAACTCTAATAGTCCATCGATGTAGTAAATAAGGGTTTAAGGAAGTATAACCTTTCAACCAATCTATAACAACTTTTGAATCCCATATCACTTGTAAGTTTAGATTGCTGAAGTGAAAATTAAAATGACTAACATAAAAAACTGATTTGTACTATTGTATTAGTTGTTAAGTTGTCATGTTTTCTTCACTGGACTAAATTAGTCATTCGCGTTAGTCATTTTTACTTGTATTACTTATTAGGTAGTCATATATTTTAACTCAAGACTAAATTAGTCATTTATGCTAGTCATTATTAGTTAATTACTTAATATTTTTCATTTTTCGTAGTATTTCACTTGGAAAAGATAAGGTAACTAACTTTTTCAGTCACCTAGTCACTAATTTCATCATTTTTTACTAGTGTTAATGCAACCAACAATTTTACAATTCCTTTTAGAATAACATCTATATTCCTTGATTTTATTGGAGTGTCCTAAAATTATTCCTTCATCAGTCCTAACATCAAGCTTTCCCAATTTTTCATCATTCTTTTTTATATAGCTTTTGTTCCCAAAGACTTTGAATTACCTTATTGTTTCTAATTTTCCATTCCAAAACTGATATGGATTCTTATCATTGTTTGGTATAAGATGAGCCTTATTTAAAATAAGAATTGTTGTATGAATACCTTCAGACAAAAAAAAATATGTGATGTTTATTTCATCCATAATTTCCCTTGCCAATCATATCACTGAGCTAGTTCTTCTTTCATCCACACCATTTTGTTGTTGGGTGTCAATAATGGTGATTTATCTCTTTATGAATTTTTATTCACATAATATTTTTAACTCATTTGAAGTGAACTCTCCACGTTTCTAAAATCTCACACACTTTAGTATGTAACTGTTGTAGCTACTGCAAAACCCTCCAAAATGTTTTCTTACACTCAATTTCAGAGCCTTCCTTAGTCTTTTAGATTGTTGTTGCAAACACTACAACTCATCTCATGAGCTTTTTGGTAGTACTTTGTTCCCTTTTCCATGTTGGGTTGGTTGTCGTATTTTGGCATGTTTGGTTGTCGTACAATGTTTACGAGAATTTTCGGATGGTTTCGAAGGTTAGTATTTGTGTATATGGGTTTTCCCAAACATGTAATCACCTGTCGCATCCATACACAAAGTCTTGAACACTGTCGCACAAGTTTCATCACGGTCATTCTAAAGCCTATCTTCAGTGTCGCACTTATCGTATCTTGTCATGGGGCAGTCACACAGAGGGAAATAATTTGTTGTTCATATGTTCTAATGATCAATGTTGTCATGTCCTTAAAGTATTTTAAGTGTGTGATCATAGTCAAGGTTCATCATAGTTCATTATCCATCCCACACTTAACCATTTTTGGAAAACCTTCTCGACTCAACAACTTAGCTTCAATGGACACTCACGAAACTACTTACTACACAATATTAGCCCTTTAAGATGTTACCTTGCTATGTAGAACTACATAATTCATAGTGCATGTACCCCAGGGCTACTTCTCTATGCAATTCATGTGCCCAACTCCTTATCTTGACCCCCAAAATTGTGCAACTGTGTTCCACAGCTTGCCTTGAACTGTGCACTTCACATCTTCAACCTTCAGGATTTTCCCTTGTCTATGGGAATTTCACAACGCACAAAATCCCAACCTCCATTTACACCCAAAAATGCATGTTTGCTTCTCTTAGTGTCATTTCCCTCAATCAGACGCCACTATCTCTAGAAACTACACAATTATGTCCATCAAGACTCCTTGAGGTACCCATTGCGTAGTCTCAGAATCCAAGCTCTCACCCTAATTGTTGGAACTGCACAATGTGTAGTCATTGGGTACCTCTTCCCCAATCTACTACTTGTCCCAGGCTCATTTCATGGATAATAATTCATCATCTTAGACTAGGGCATTTGCATAATGATGTTGTCCCATCATGAGTGAATTACAAGAATATGTACACTATCAAGTCATGGTGAGATGATGAAGAATGAGAAGAAGGAGGGAAGCATTCCTAAAGACTTGCTTGTAGCTGAACTCACAAGTGAATCAATCAAGAGAAATAAAAGGCAGACAAGTTTCCAACTTCCATCCAAGACTAAAGATCATTGAAGACTCGATATCACAAAGCCATGCAGAGTCTAATAGAAAGCATCTCTAAGAAGACATCAAGAACTCATTCGCAACAGTGACCTAACATTGCCACATCACCAAGCGGTCCATGGCATGTCATGTTATGAGTGGTCATATGGAACATCACTATTATGGACCATGTATATTGTATTCAAATGTATTGTAAAGAAGAAGTCGAAAGGACACATAGAGATATGGAGAGTCATGTAAGTTGAAAACTCATAGGAATTTGAAAAATAAACAGGGTAGTCAAAGAGCCACAAAGGGGAAGCATCACCCCTTGGTTATATATACCCCATCATTGTATGAGCAAAGGAATTTTCACCTTGGCTCCTCCTGCAAGGCATTAGAGAGATCACCTAGTTATTTGAGGATCAAGGAGTGGCTCCAGTGTACCACTATTGGGGATAGTAATATACATTGCAAACATGTGTTTTAATTTTTTTTTCTTAATAACAGAAACCTTTAATGCTAGCATGTTCTTCATGCATGGACTATGAATGTTTGTAAGACTTCTATGTGGACGTTTTTATTTCATGTCTGATTTCACATGTATTAATAGAGTTCAACTATTTCGGTTATTTTAGTGCTTATATTATTGAGAATGTCTTGTAATGGTTTTTATTGTTTTCCCATCCCTGTGGAATATTCTTCAGGATTTTAGATAGATATTTCCTTGTTTAATTGTTGTAATGACCGTCACATCTGTTGTGGATTATTTTGCTAGATATTAGATAGATCCTTTTGGTTTATCTATGTCTCTTCCTAGGTGATAATATTACCTCTCACTTAGAGGCTCACCTTTTTCCCCCCTTATGCAGTAGAAGAATCTTGACACAATTGGAACTACACACTCACCAGGCACACCTCCCTTTTTCTTTAAGGACACAATTGTATCCCTCTCTTGTGCTGACAGCTAGAGCCGAGGAAAACCTTTAAGGATTTGGAAACTGGGCCTTTATACCGAAGGAAACTCCTACACGAAACGGTGTGAGGTCTCATTGGGACTTCATATTGGGGAGATCTCCTAAATGGTTGCAGGTCTAGCACCATCAACATTTCTAGGTCTAGAAGGATGGAAACCAATATTTTATGGCTGAAAAACCCACTAACCCCATTATTCCATCTTCTTGTCAAAGAAACAATGATCATTACACCTCCCCTACTTGTAATTCTAAATTTGGTGACTCTTCTCAGTGCAAGCATGAACATGAAATTTTGTATGATCAACTTCAGGCCATTAGCCGTATAACCCTTTAATTTGCAAAAGTTGTTGGATTGATTCCGGGAGTAATTAGGCTTCCATATTCTCCAAACAAGAACAAGACCACCTCCATAGGGATTGTTTTTTCAAATCTTGAAGAGATGGTTCTTGCCACACTTTAAGGATTAATAATCTCAATGGAAAAACAAGAAAAGCCTCCACTCTTTTGTGGTGGTGATGGAAACAACATTCCACTCTTAGGCACAACTTTCAGTGGGAAAGGTGGAGAAGAAGAAGAGGAAGAAGAGGCATCATGTTCTGAAAAATAAGAGGAATGGATGACAAATAATACATGGTAGATCAAAATTTAGTCTGGATGACTGAGGGTTGAGTTACACTTTCGGGTGTTCTACAGAAGATGCCAAGGCATTCAGAGAAGCTCCTAACAAAGTATGACCCTGATAAGACAATGACGGTTGAAGACCACCTAGACAACTTTTACCTACATCTACAAACACTTGAGGTATATTACGATGATGATTCATGTAGACTTTGCCCATGTAACTTGGATGGTATAGTAGTTGTATGGTATCACAACCTTCCTCCAAATTCCATCCAAAATTGGAGGGGTTTCAAGAAGATCTTGCTTGACAAGTTTTTTGATGATAAGACCCCCGCCATGTTATTGAAAGAGCTGGGTGATATTGAGATGGAGAAAAAGGAAAAACTAAAATATTTTAGCCAGATGTTCAATCGCTTCTTGAAACAAATTATGGAAAACAAGAAACCTCATCACTCAATCACCATGTATTACCACACCTCTGCCTTGCCAGCAAGCATTGCACAGTTTATGAATCGAGCTAAAAACATTGACAAAAAATTAAGAAGAGGCTATCACTATTGAGAAGTACTTCTGCACTATTGGATTCATCTCAAATGATGAACCGACAAAATACTCCAAGGACACTAGTAAGAGGCCTCAGGCCTCTGCGAGCATGGCTAAAGAGAAAGAACGATCTGATCTTGAAAGCTTGACATGCCGTGTCAAGTCTTTGTCTAGTGAAATGGTAGAGATCAAACAGAGGTCAAGTGAAACCACTGTGAGCAAGAATCCTCCCAAGATTAACCTATTTATAAGGACTATAGCTTCTAGTAATAGCAGTAAACAACCAAAAAATTTTGCATAGAGTTCCAATGTCGTCTTGAAAATTGAGAAGATGGGCATGGATCAATATTCCATGTTTCATTAAGAACATCATTCAAAAAATACGTGCCCACAATGGAATCCAGGGATGAGTATGGTTGTTACACAAATTGTTGATTCAGTAATGACTAAAGAGAAAACTAAGCCTACTAAAGAAAAGGTAAAAGTTATTGCAGTAGATGAAGCTCCAAGTGTTGGGCATGTTGTGAACATGTTTAACTATACACTGACCACCAAAAAGAGTACTACCAATAAGAAGCCTCCAAGTGATGTTCTAGCCCATAAGCAGACCGATCGATACAACCTAATAAGCCAAGGTACAATCACTACAATTGAGATTCTGAAGTACAAATTCAAAGAAAACATGTTAAGGAAAATAAACCCACTAGCTAACTCGGTGTAGAAAAGTTAGAGAAAGTCCAGGAAATCGTTCTCAAAGAAAAGTGTTTTTCAAAGCAGTAAGGAAAAACTATCACTCTAGAAACCAAAAACAAGGTTATATCCCTGGACATCTCGACCAATCTTCCTGCTATGGATTTTAACATTGTTGATGATATGAAGAAGGTTCATGTGAACATCTCAATGTTTGAACTATCAAATATTATGAACCAATGGGACATCCTTCTATGGGCGCTTAGGAAAACCTCTACAGTTAACGCTACCTCTTCATACAAGGGATCTAGAAAGTCCCCTAGTACTATTGAATCTATATTTAATGTAATTGTAGTGGATGCAAATACACTCTACCCACATTTCTTGTTAACCTTTGAAATCTTGAATTTCAATGTACACAATTTCTTGGTTTGATTCTAGTGCATCAGTTTATGTAATTCCATTATCTATTTCCATGAAAATCAATGCTAAATGGGACAAAATAGATGCACAAATTATTATTTTCGACATGACTCATATCCAACAATTGGTGAACTTAGAAATGTCATCACTCTCTTTTCATCCGATGGACGAGTCCACCAATGTATCTATATAGTGATTATGACCATTACGGAAGCATACATAATGTTGTTGAGAAGATACTGGTCTAGCAAGCTACAAGGGCACTTTGCCACAGACTAGTCATAGTTATGGCTTCAATATAGGGGAATAAATAATCAGATCTAGGTAGAATTGGAGAGATATTTCTAACACATTGTCACTCCCTTGAATGGGCATAATGAACCAATCGATTTCGTCGAATTACTTTTTGGGAATTGCTTTCTTGAAACTCAACTAGGGTTTTATCTTGCACAACCATCCCAAGTTCCACCAGATACACAGTTGGATATCCTTCCTTATCAAAATGGGGATAATGAACTTTATACAATTAGTAGTAGTTGTAGTAGTACTAGTGTAGTTCACAATCCTTGTACATATGATGTTTGGATTATGTACTTTGATAGTTCCAAAACACATTAACGCTCTGGAGATGGTTATGTTTTAATAGACCCGCTACAAAGAAATCATTTGATCTCTATCTTCTTGGAATTTGAGCGCACAAAAAACACTAAAGAGTACGAAGCACTAATCTTGGGCTTGCAAAAGGCTATTGAGCTCAACGTTTCCATCCTAAAAGTGGTAGGTGACTTAGAAATTGTCATACGACAGGTAAGTAACACCATATATTGTGTGCCACCACATCTTAGAAGCTATCAACAATATGTATGACGTCTTATTTCACATTTCCAAGCTTTTAATATTATTTATGTTCAAAGAATTTTTAATGTAGTTGCGGATGCATTAGCAAACACTACTGCTAGGATTTCGCCATTGCGGGATAATTTTTCTATTGAAATTATTTATAAGCCTTCCATCGTAGATAATATCAATAATTTATGCATTTATGATGATGACCAACAAATATTGTACTTCATGGAGAACAATGACGTATTTAAAGACACAAAAATTTAAGAGAACAAACATGAAAAAGAATTGCAGGATGTAGCCAACACAAACAAAGGAAACCTCATCCTCAAGGGTTTGGTATCATTGGAAAGTTTGTATGACCTCGACGATCTCTTTCAGGGACCTGTCAATGGCAAGACCCATAGCTCCACATTGTTGCACAAGGATAAAAACCTAGGAATATATAAGGATCCTAGATATGTCAATATAAGTACTTGCTACACACCACAAGAGCGGCAAGCCTTCATCCACTTATTCAAGTAGGACCATGATGTCTTTGTGTGGATGTATGATGAACTAAAAACATATGACATGTGAATGATCGAGCATGTTATACTGATTAAGGAAGGGGCCAAGCCATTCATACAGAAGCTAAGTAATCAACATCCAACACTTGATCCTCTTATTCCGAAAGAGTTGAGAAAATTGTTGGATGCTCAGATCCAGGGAAAAATTTAAGGATGGAAACTTATCTTCAAATTTAGAAACCTTGGTGAATCCCACTAGTCCATAACATGAAATCTATAATATGTTTGGAGATATTTTTTTAAAAAATATTAAAATTTATAATATTTTTATATAGTCTATGCATAACTTTTTGGCGATTTTTAGGGTAAAATAATTTCATTCTATAAAATTTGGGCAAATCATTTTTACAAAAAAATGGAAATTAGCGAATATTTGTTTTGCAAAAATTATAGAAAATTAGCCCATGGGCAAATATTATGTTGAATTTTGTAAAATGTTTCTTACAAATTAGCTAGCTTTGATACCATGTAGAACTTTTTCTACAAATACGCTAGCTTTGATACCATGTAGAAATTTCACGTGTAGAACAAACCGATATATGAAATGTTCTAAAGCATAATACTTGTTCTACTTCTACAAAACATTCAACATAAGCATAATGAAATTCATGAGCAACATCAAGTAGAAACATGCATAACTGATCAAGATAAATAATCACACATAACACAAGATATATCCAGGGGAAAGCACCAGCATAAAACCCCAACCATGTATTGTCAATCAAGTGGAAATCCTCTTCACAACACAAAAAGAATTAGCTCTCAAGCTATTCAGTTCTCAATGAACTATGAAGATATAAAGATATGTCTCATGAACCAACCAAGCCCAGTTTATATAGGCTTTCCCTACAATCATTACGTAGTTTGTTAGGAAATAATAGCAAAAGCACATGCTATTAATTCCAACATACCAAAAATAACCAATGGTCCAATTATGTATTCCTTGATAACACTAGTTTCTCAACCATGCAAAAACTACTTACCAGAAATAGTTAAGCATCTGATAGTGCATTGTCCCACATTTGATCTCAACTGGATCTCTGATAGAACTGACATGCAACAATTATCCATGAGTGGATCCTCATTTATCTAAAATAATAGTTGTCACATGCATGCAAGCATTAAAAAACTACATTTTATTATTTTAACAACTTGTTAAAATAATCTAACCGGACTTGACTAGTTAGAACTAGGTCAACTGATTCTCTCATTATAGAACTCATGCTTATTCCATTAATCAAAGGAGGAAACGCATGTGCATGCTCAAAAAGACTTCAAATTCAAATTTCCTTAATTAATTAACCCAACTAAATTAATTAATTAATATTTCAAACTGTTGTTAAGACCAAAATTAATTTTACTTCCTATAGATAGACTAGGGACTGATATAAATAGGAAAGGACCCAGAAATGCTATTTTTAGAACTTTCTATTTTTAGCAGTTTCACCTCTCACCCAATGTGGCCGATGACCTCACTGGCCAAACTGCTATTTTTAGACATGCTATTTTTAGCAGGTCTATTGTTACCACATTCTAAATTTAGCATTTCTTGTTGCACACTTTTCGACATATTAGCCCCTAAAATTTTCCCTACTCGGATCATATAAAAAGTGCAACACTTGATGTGGGTGTCAAATTTTGTCCCTTTAAGGAATAAGTCCGAGGAGATATGCCTATGTGTAGATTTTCAAAATATCAACCATGCCTCAAATAAAGACAACTACCTTGTACCGTCAATGGAAAAAATATTGCAAACAATATTGAGTTTTGAAATGTTTTCTCTATATAATGGATATTCTGGATATAGCTAGGTTCTGGTTACACAACTTAACAGACTCAAAACTATGTTCAGAATGAAGTGGGGCATGTTCGCATTCTGACAAATGTCATTTAAGCTAATCAACACTGGTGTAACATTCAAACATGACACAAACATCACTTTCCGCAGACTCATTGGCCATAGCATAGTGGTTTCTCTTGATGATGTAACAGTCTTCTCCAAATAGATGTAAAACCATCTACACCACTTAAAGAATATTTTTTAGCGATGTCGCAAATACAAGATATCTTTAAATCCCCAAAAAATTATTTGTGCAGTGTCTGAGGGTAATATCTTGGGCCACATCATTGCTAAAAGTGGGATTAAGTTAAACCTAGATCAGGTCAGGACAATCACACAGATTCCCTTCCTAGTGAACAAGATATCCATGCAATATTTCTTAGGGAGGATCAACTTCCTCTGCAAGTTCATCTCCAACTATCCCCAGATTGTTAAACCAATATAGGAGATGGTGAAGAAGGATGCAGTCTACAAATGGGATAAAATGGAAAAGGATCACTTGCATTGTACAACCCAAACATTGGTAAATATTTCTTGCTCTACACTTTTTCTTCTAATACCTCTCTTGCTACTTTTCTCACTCATAAGGATGAATTGAAAAATGAGCGTCCTATCTCCTTCATGAGTGCAATTTTGCAAGGACCAGATATTAACTACCCATCAGGGAAAAACAAGATTATGTAGTATACAAGGTGGTAAATCATTTTAGGACCTATCGATTAAAGAAACATTGTGTTATCTTTGTCTAGTACTCAACGATCATATAACTTCTTGTTCAACAAGAGCTAGGTGAAAGGAGAGTGAACTGGTTGATTGAGTTACAAGAGTATGATCTAGAATTAAATCTAGTTAAGATGATCAAGGACCATGGTCTTTTTCAATTAACAACAGAGGCAGTAAATGTGAAAGAAGAAGAAGAACAGCTTCTTAATGGAAGCAAGAAGTTGAGATGTATAATGTTGAGCAAGCCTCCCCCACTAAAAGAATGAACTCGTGGTACACAAGTGTGCACCAACACCTTGAGCATGGAAGAGTGTATTCTCACTTTTCTGCATGGAAGAAGACAGAACTCAAAATTAAAGCATTATCTTATCAGTTGTTGCATGGGGTGTTGTTCAGAAAGCACCACAATAAAGTACTGCTAAGGTGTTTGGAGGCAGACGATTCAGAAAAGGTATTGCATGATCTCCATGATGGACCCATCAAGGAGAACTTTGCAGGAAACACACAATGCATAATGCTATACATACTGGATTTTACTGGCCTACATTATTTAGAGATGCTCACGATTATTCTCACAAGTCCCTAGTCTGTCAAAGGTGTACCAGTAGAAACAAAAAATCAACCACCCCAATACAACCCATTGCAGCGGAAGAACATTTTCAATAGTTGGGCCTGGACATTATTGGGGAAATTTTCTCACACTCATCAAAGCAACAATACTACATCTTAAATGCTATAGATTACTTCATGTGATGGATAGAAGTAGTTCTCCTCAAATAGGTGAATGATCAGGAAGTCATCAACTTTCTACAATAGAACAACGTTTTCAGGTTCAACGTACCTACTTCACCTGTTTTTGACAATGCAACATACTTTTCATCATTAAGAGTGTGATTTCTGCATTGGAAAATGGATTCATATTGAAAAATTTAGCTAATTATTATATGCAGGGGGATGGTATTGTTGAATCTGTGAATAAGAACCTTATCCTCATTAACAAAAATACCATATCCTCTAAACATCGAAATTGGAACTTTGCTTTTGTGAATGACTTATGGGCTGATTGAGTCATGCCAAAACCTTCCATGAACACCTCCCTTACTTCCTAGTGTATGGAAAATAATCCATCCTCCCACCAAAAATGTACTTTCCTTCTCTCTAACTATCAAAAGAATCCCAAGGCAAGCCATGTTTCTTAGTTTAGTGTAGGATGGACACCCTTCATAAGCTACAAGAAGAAAGGTTGAAAGCTAAAGAAAATTTTTCACTTCACTAGAGTTATATCAAGAGGTGGTTTGACAAGAAGTCTACAAGGAAAAACAACTTTAGTGTGTTTGAATTTTCCCTAAAGTAGGACAAAACCCATGAGGACAAAGGAAAACACAGAAAGTTTCAATCCCTGTGGATTGGGCCATTCACGGTGCATGAGAGGCTTGGCCAGTACACATATCATCTTCAATCACTTGATGGTAAGATTGACTCTCTCCCTGTCAATGGCTAAGAGTTGAAACAATATTTTCAATAAAAAACTGGGGTTGTTCCCTACACTGTGTACATAGTCTTTTATTTTGTTGCTTGTTTGTTTTTTTTATTCTTTTGTTGGTTTTTGTTATGTAAATAAGTGTTTTGCATGTGTATTCATGTCTTCTAAGTGTGTGCGTGGCCGAACTAAAAAGAGTATTGTGACACTTCAACATTTGGCTAGCCTTCTATCCCTCTTCCTTGTGTTGGTTACATATTTTGGCCAATGAAGTTCTGATGGAAAATACGATCTGTCTGTAAGGAGAGTTTTGGTCCAACCATGAACCCATGTCTAGTCTCAAAACACCATGCCTATACTAAGCTTTTCTGCTTTGGTGTTCTCAAGCTTATCCAACTAGTAGAAACAGAGAAGGGAAAAATCTAAATGAGAAAACCAAAATCAAAGGTCTCTATATGCTTATCTGAAGGAACAACCTCTTCTTCTCTCAATAAGTCAGGATTCCCCTTCCACCCAAAAATGAATAACTTTCAATGCAAAGTTCTCTTCAAATAAATAGATAAAGGTGAAAGAAGAGAAAGGCTTCCTACCCAGAGATGTAAAGCAAGAAACTTTGTTGGGGTACTATCCAGGGTCGCTAGAAATGGAGCAATGTTTATGTTCCTGCGTGACTCTCTCAGGTTACTATCTAATCCTACTGGTAGCGGAGAAACATCAAATATGAGAAATTACACTTTGAAAATCTTAAGCTCATGAGATACACTACCCTTCCCAACTCGAAACATTATGATTATGCTAAATCTTATTTCGTGTTGAAATGAAAAGGTATAAAGGGGACCGTAGCTATTAGTGGGGTAAGTGGGAAGACTAATGTAATATGCATGATGAATCACTAATCCCTGAAGAACCAAGGGCCTGCACAAAAGAAGTTAACCAAGACAACGAAGCTGAATTTCAACTAGTGTATCGGCAAGTGTTGAAGCTACTACAACACACTCAAATTTTTTTGCTTACACTCAATTTTGGATCCTTCCTTGGTCCTTCACATTGTTTTTGCAAACACTAGAGCTCATCTCATGAGATTTCTTTTAGTTCTTTGTTCCCTTTTGCACGTTTGGTTAACTATCATCTTTTGGCATGTTTTCTTATCGTAAAATGTTTGGTAGCCTTTTATGATGGTTTCAAAGGTCATTCTTTGTGTATATGAGTTGTCCCAACCATGTAATCACCTACCGCATCCAAAAAAAAAACTCTTCAAAGCTGTCATGCAAGTGGCATCTCAGTCGTCCTAAAGCCTATCTTAAGTGTCACACTTGTCATATCTTGTCATTAGGTAGTGACAGAGGGAAATGATTTATTCATTTGTTACAATGATCCATGTTGTCCTATGATGAAAGTATGATAAGTGTGTGATCACAGTTAAGGTTCATCATAGTTCATCACCCATCCCACATTTAATGATTTTTGAAAAATATTATTTAGCAAGTAACATAGCTTCATTGGGCCCAGACTAAACTATGCACTATGCAGTCTCAACTCTTTAAGATGTGACCTCGCCGCTTGGAACTGTGAAATGTGCATTCCCTATCGCCAAGGGTTTCTACTATGCGCAATTCATGTGCCCAACTCTTGATCTTAAACCCAGAATTTCATAGTTATGTTCCTGTGTCTGCCTTGAACTATAAACTTCGTATTTTCAATCCTCAAGCTTTTCCCTTTGCACCCAAAACTACACAAATCCTTGTCTCAGTGTCCTTTCCCCCAGCCAGACCCCACTCCCTCAAGGAACTGCACAATTTTTTCCTTCAAGCATCCTTGAGCTACGCATTACGTAGTTTCAAAACCCAAGATCTCTCTATGACTAATGGAACTATGCAATGCACAGTCACTAGGCCCCTCTACCCTAGCTTGTGACTTGTATTGGGCTCAATTTATGGTTAGAAATCCATCATCTTAGACTAGGGGGTTTTCGTATTAATGTCATCCCATCATGAGTGAATTTTAGGAACAAATATATTATCAAGTCATGGCAAGATGATGAAGAAGGAGAAGAAGGAGAGAATCATGCCTAAACACTCTCTTGTACTTGAACTCATAAGTGGATCAATCAAGGGGAAAATGGACACAAGTTTGTAACTACCATCCAAGACTAAAGATCATTGAGACTCTGCATCACCAAGCCATGCAAAGGTGAAGAGAAAGCATATCCAAGAAGACATCCAACACTCAGCAACAACAGTGACCTGATATTACTACATCACCAAGAATTCCATGTCAACAGTGTCATGTCATGTCACGTCATGAGTGGTCATATGCCACATCACTATTGTGAACCATGAATTTTGTATTCAAATGTATTGTAAAGCAGAAGTCCAAAGGACACACATGAATATGGATGGTCATGTAAGTTGAAAAGTCACAGGAATTTGAACAATCATGTGGGTAGTCAAAGAGTTAGAAATAGCAAGAATCACACCTTCGTTATATATACCCCCTCATTGTATGAGAAAAGGAATTTTCACTTTGACTCCTCCTACAAGACATTAGAGAGATCAACCAATTATTTGAAGACTAAGGAGTGGCTGTAAAGTCCCACTATTGGGGCTAGTGATGCAAATTGTAAACATGTGGCTTTGAACTTTTGCTTAATAATAGAAGCCTTTAAGGCCAACATGTTCTTCATGCATGGACTATGAATGTTGTAAGACTATTCTATGGATTTTTCTATTTCATGTTTTCTTTTACATGAACTAAGATAGTTGAAATATTTAAGTTATTTTAGTGTGTATCTTATTGATAGTGTGTTCTAATGATTTTTTTGTTGTCCCATCCTCTTGGACTATTCTATGGTATATTAGACAAATCTTTCCCTATTTGTTTGTTTTAATGGTCGTCACATTTGATGTGCACTATTCTACGAGATGTTAGACAAATCCTTTTGGTTCATGTGTGTCTCTTCTTGGGTGGTACTATTACCTCTCACTTAGAGGTTCAATTTCCCCCCCCCTTTTGTAGTAGAATGACCTTGACACAATTACAACTATACACTCACTAGGTACGCCTCCCTTTATTTTTGAGGACACCATTGTATCCATATCTTTTGCTGACAAGTAGAGCCAACGAAAATCTTTAAGGATTTGCCAATTAGGCCTTTATACCAGATGGGACTCCTACACCAAACAATGTGAGGTCTAATTGGGACTTTGTATTGGGGAGATCCATTGAATGTTCGTGGGTCCAACACCGTCAACAGCAATCAATTTTATTTTCAATCATGGATTTCAATATTTTACACTTTTTAGATACTTCATACTTCTCCATTAGAAAGGAGGCCCATGTAATTTTGGTGATCATCAATTATCACCATAAAGTATATCTAACCACTTGGAGTGTCAGTCCTAGCAAGACAACATAAGTCCATGTGAACAAGTTGATGTGTTATGATAGATGAATTTTCTTTAGTCTTGAAAGGTAATCATACTTGTTCCTTGATTTGGCATGACTTGTATATAGTGTTTGGTGGCTTCATAATCCTAGGTAAATCCCTCCTGACTCCCCTTCTACTGAGTCTTACAATGTGATTAAAATTCAAGTGACCTAGTCTCTTGTGCCATAACCATCTCTCATCAAGCTTTCCAAGATATAATTTTTCATTTTCTTCCTTCAGTATGTACACATTATTTCAAGTTCTCACAACTTTTTATATTACTTGTCTTTTGTTTTCTAATTTTATCTCATATCCTTTGGATTGAAAGATAATGTCATACCCGTGGCTGCACATTTCCTAACACTCAAGAGATTATGGTTGATTCCTTCTACAAAGAGAAGAATTTGAGTTTTACCTCTTCCATTATCCATTCTTACCACTCCTATTCCCTTAACATTTCCTGGAGCATCGTTTCCTAAAACAACACTTCTCATATTATTTTCATTTTCCAACAATAATTTGCTTCTATCTCCAACCATGTGCTTGGATTAACCACTATCCACATATGACTGTCTCCCTTGATTTTGAGCACATGACATTGTTCCCTATTCTTCCTTATTCTTATCATTTTTCTTTCTCCATATTTTTTGTTTTTCTTTAGTTTTCTTAATCTAGAAATTTCTTGTTAGATTATTTTTCCTACAGTCAGTAGTTGTGTGTCCATAATTGTGATAGTTTTAACATTCCACATCATTAAATAAGGGTGCAAATGGATTGTTATTCCTAAGACTTTTTCTCTATGAATTTACAAATATACTACTTCTATGTGACTTAGAGTGCATATTTCTATTATTTCTTAACTCATTGATTTCAAGGTAAGCTCTTCAATCTATAGCTCAATGTACAAAATTTGTACAAGAAAAGAAATAACCATTGAAAATAATTGGGTACCTAAAAGAAATTTTCCTTTTTGGATATGCTCTATTGATTCTTTAATAGCTTTCTCTATGATAGAAAGAATGCCTTTGTTGGTTCTTTACTCATTCTCTTTTGTGTTTTTTCGAATTCTTGTTATGAAACTTTAATTTCTTTTGCTGAGATGCCTTCAAATTTCTTGGTTGTTGAGTTCCTTAGGTTGCATTGTTGATTGATCCTTTGACAGTTTTATACTAGCTAATTACTCCTTCACTTTAGCTTCCTCGTTGCTTGAATCTCCTTCATAGGCTAGACTAGTTTTGTTAAGAGGATATCTTTGGATACATAGAATCTCATCTAGGTTACTATATTCTTTAATGAACTAGATATTTTGCATCAGGTGACCCTTGGTATTTTCCAATTAGTTTCTAAGCGAGACAACTGCTTCCTCCCTCTTTTCACACTCCTTTCTTTTCTCCTTTAGATATTGTAATGGGGGGTCTTAAACTTATTTTTCTTACTCTACCATTATTTTTATAACGAGAAGTGATGAGTCTTTTGATTCACTTCTTTCAAGATTATTTTTTGTGAAAATATCCTTTTGTTTTTTATTTTTCTTTATATCTTTAGATTTCTACTAGAGCATTGAGAATATAACCCTCTAGTTCTACTTCTACTTCTTCTTCATAAAATTCATTTTTTTCTTCATTTAAGATATCTAGGGCCATAAGTATACAATTCTTAATTTCTCTTGTTGTTTCTTTTGATTCTCCTTCATTGGAGGATATTGCATCATATTTTTATTTGGTATGGGCTACCTTACTTAGTATAATAACTCTCATTCTTATTTTTATTCTCCTTTTAGTTTCTTATTTGTTTGTTCTTCCATTTAAGATCTATTTCATGCTTTTATTTTCTATAAGGACATTTTGATGCATAATCAACTACTTCTCTAGAGTTAAAACACATAGAGGGTAACTCACCTTCATATTTTTTGGGGCCTCTCTTTCATATTCTAATGAAATTCACTTATTCCTCATTGGATTCACATCTACAATCTTCTAGAAGCTTCTTCTATTCCCTTCTTATGTGATTTCAATGAAACCTCCTTAATATGGATTTAGCTTTGGAGATTCGGATTCCATAAGCTATCAATGTTCCATGAAATTTACCCAATGTTAGTGAGTTGAGATTTTACATCTCTTCTATAGCTGATACCTGAGAATCAAATGTTGCTGGAAATGATCTCAATACATTTTGAACTATAAATAGATATTCCACATTTTCTACAAATCCTTTGATTGTGTTAACTATCTCATCTACTCTAAGCAAGAAATTGGATATATACTCATCCTCCTTCATCTTCAATGCTTCAAGCTACATTATGAAGCCTTGGAGTTTCTCTTTCTTTATATTATTTTGACCTTCATAAGTTCTTATTATCTTATTCCATGTGTCTTTAGCTTGCTTGTAATGCATAACCTTAATGAAATGAGATTTAGGTACTTGATCCAAACTTAAACAAGAATGCAACAACTTACAGATATAATCATAAATACAAAGATGTGGCAGAAAAACTCTTCATTTCATTAATAGAAAAATACAAAACTATGCTTACAAACATAATGGATATAAGATAGTTGGAGTGATGGTAGATTATCTCGCAGAAGAGATGTGGTGGTTGCATGCCTTTGAACCGTGTTACAATGAGGCTCAAAGGCATATTTATTCTTGAAAAACAATGGAAAATCCTAAACATCGAAAAACCTAACCCTAAGAGATGAAGCACCAAAATTGTGGCCCTCGTTTGGGTAAATTGGTACATCAACTTCCCGAGGTCGTAACTTTTTCATATGATCTTCGTTTGGATATAATAGTACCTCATTTCAAAGATTTCAAAGAGAAGGCCAAAAACACACCAACTAGTTAGATTGGCACATTTTTGGTCTCATCGTTTTCCCTAAAAATGTCGTTTAGGGTCTCAAAACATCTCCAGAAGTTCAGGACCCGAAAAACTGCAAAAAATAGTAAATTCTGCTACAATTGAGGATACCAAAAAACTGAAAGAGGAAATGTTGGAGGTCTAAGTGGAATAGGTAGGTGGCCACCAGTATCCACCTAGATCATTCCTCCCCCCATAGGAAGCAATGGTCACCATTGCGTTGAGTGCCTCCATGAGATGGGGAAACTTCTACTAAACTTGGTCCCTGTTGGGGCACTTGCCTTGGTGAAGTATTTGGCCAGCTTTGACAACCTGATATAGTTGGATCTTCTGCTGGCAAGTGTTCTTGATCTATGTGTCCATGATCCAATTAGTGGTGGCATGTTCCATGCAATCCATGTTTAACTCTATTGGTGTGAGATGTTCTGCAATGTTGAATGTGTCCGGTAATGGTGGAAAGTATGGCCAACGGTGGTCTACATTGAACACTGGGTGTCAACCAAGGAACTGTGGAATGTTGATCTAAAAGGCATTGTCTCCTACGACCTTGGTGATCATGCATGACCCATACTGGAGTAGGAGAAGCTTATGATGGGGTCCAACGAGGTGCTCCTTCTTGCAAATGTAGCCAAACTTTGTCGCTCACCTGGAACTTGTGCGGAACCCAATGTTGATTATGGCATTGCTTGTACTTAACATTGGCTCTATCCAATATATCATGGACCTATTTGTAGATGTATTGAATGCGCTCAATGAAGTTGTTAGCCCTGTCGAGTTCAGACTAGACATGACTTGAATCTGCTTGAGTAGCTACAAATGGAATGGCCACATCAATGGGACATAATGGCTCAAATCCCAGCGCTACCTGAAAGGGGTTGTGGCCCATTGAGTTGTGGAGAGCTCTGTTGTAGCTGTATTGGGCATAGGGGAGGCTTTCATCACGTGCATGGATGCTTCAAGTTGTACAACGTAGAATGTGTATGATCATCCCATTGACAACATCTCTTTCGCCATCAGTTTGGGGATGGAAAATTGTCGACTTAGAAAGTTGTGTATCCAACATTGACTAGAGACTTGACCAAAATTCACTCAGGAATCTGTTGTCCTGATTTGAGACAATAGACTGCGGGATCCAAAACTATACCAACACTCGCTCAAAGAAAAGCTTAGTAGTGGCCTCTGCTATGATACTGTTATGAAACCAGCTCAAGAAAAGATAGAAAAGATAGATCAACACCTTAGAATTCATTCTCTTCGAGGGGGCAACCTCCTTTACATTACATAAATGAACAATTCTTCAATGATACAAATGATAAAACCTCCTTTCTATATATAGGATTCTAAGGAGTCACAATATAACCCAGCCGACGTAACAATAATAATATAAAGCCACAAAATAACAATAGAGGGATTCTTTGGGGCACAGTAATAACAATATGGGGACAATAGGGGCACAACAATATTAATAAGGGGTATAAGTACAATAGTAATGGGGTAATCACTAGTATTATAGGGACCCAACTTTTCACCTTCAAATTCTACCATCACAGGTTGATATTCAATCTGATGATATTTCAAAGCAACATTAATCCTCGATATAATTTTTGATATCTACCCAACTGTAGAGGCTTCTTGAATGTTAGTAGCTAAATATGTTCTAGTATGATGAGGACAATTTTTATAATAGTGGGCTCATCACAACCTAACACTACAAAGGGGTTTTTCCGATTGACTAGGGTCTGGTTTAATTGACACCTCAACTTGTCTAGTCTCACTTTGCGACCTAAATTTTTGTTGATTTTTTCTCGAAGGTTTATTATTTTATTTTCTATGTGAATTATTAACACCAAAAAATTTTGCATCCTTAGTGTTTTGGATTTTTTCTTCCCCTTTTTATTTGGCAAACTTCTACCACTTCCCCTTTTTGTTTCATTGGATAGTAGAAGGTTCAGGCTTTCTGAATAACTTCATCCATCGTCTTCGAATTATCAAATTCTAGCCTTTCCTTCATCAAGGTAGGTAAACTACTGATAAAACATTGCACCTTAGCTTTCTCTTCTTGGATATGGGAAACATATCTCAATAGAGATGTAAACTTGGTTACAAATTCATCCATGGACTGTTGCCATAACTTTAGATCATGGAAATCTTTTTATTTTTTCATCATAAAATCATTCTGTTAAATACTTATCCTTAAATTGTTTTTGAAAACTATCCCAAGTTACTTCCTATTCATTAATTCCTTGAACAATTTTAATTTCTTCCCACCACAGGGTGGATTTTCCTTTCAACTGATAAATTTCCAACCTAGCTTTTAAAATGTCATCATATTCACAAATTTTCAAGTATTTATTCATGTTGATTAGCCAAGCTTCAACCATCAAAATTTGGGAGTTTGATTTCTTTGAATCCTCTTGCAATTCAACCTTTTTCCTCTTGGTCCCTTTTCCACCACAAGCATTTTGAGATTCATCTTCATTATCAATTCAGCCTCCCTCAAATTTTGGATTTTCCTCTCTCTAAGGGGGAACTTATCTCTTTTTCCATTATTAGGACTAGGATTTGGATTTCTTTGATTTTTTTGTGTGAGATAGTTTTCATAATTCTCTCATGTTATAATCCTAGCCAATCATTATCAACTCTTAAATTCATCATCTCAACTTGTAACTGTTGAATTGTTTCTACCATCATCACATTTGTATTGTGGGATTCCTCTCCCAATTGAACCCACATTTCTAGTTTGGCTTTTCTAAAAGGTACAATTTTAGATCCTATCAATTTCCTCCAAGGTGGATCGGTTCCAGTTCCTCTCCTCATGATGCTTCTACTATGTGCATCATCAACACTTTCGTTATTTCACACTTGCCCAAACAGGGAAAGTATTGGAACTGTGGCTCTAATACCACTTGTAACATTCACCTGTACATATACAGATATAGTTAAAAAATGACAAATAATAAAGGTAAAATCAATTTTCCTTTATATTTTCACCTCTTGATTTGAATTCACACTTTGTTAACCTTGGTGATTTTAACTTAACGTAGAACAAATAAGTAATCTAAACTAGAGAATCCCTTCCTTAAGATTGTCCTAAGATGCATGTGCACACTGGACATTAATTTTTCACTAAACTATAGTTGGGTTGGGATATTTAGTTCATGTTACCTTTATTATATACACATGCTATAGTGCCTCTCTATTTTAAATATTCTATTTACTATACTTCCCAAGACAACTATTAACTAGGTACATAGAATATTCTTGATTCCTCCACTTGGTGGGCATCAGAATGTATAGATGATATGATATGTGGATGAATGATGACTGTTGATCCTTAGGGTTATGGATTAGATGACATGGGTGAGATGCAAATGGTTAAGGAGTAACTACCCCCCTCATTCATCATTTTGAGACTCATTTGCAACCCTTCTCCTAGGCGAGAATAGCGCTCTGCAGCCAAGCCCTAACCCTTTAGAGATGAAACTGGGTCTGCCACTTACAACCTTCTCTTCCTTTGAGTTGAACCAAGTGATTTTTATCTTGATAATCTAATTGTTATTAGCTTTTAGTTGCCTACTGTGACTAGCATCTCATTCTTATTGTCAAAATTTTAGGTCGGAATGAGGATTAGGTTGGGTTTAAGGAACTTGAATTCAAAGGAAGTATTCTCGTACATTCCAAGGTAGCTTTCGACTAGCAGCAATGTTATTTTATTTTATGTTGTGAGTGTTTGCTGAAGGTTTTTATTGAGATTGATTAATAGTTTCTTTTCTTTTTCTACAACATGACTCCATATTGGTTAAACCCCTCCTGGTAATAGTTTGAATAGTTATTTACATCCTTTGTTATTAATGCTTCATGTATGAATCCATTAATTAACATATTTTCTTGTGGATTTGTACTCGTACGCTCAACCCATACGTATATTAGGTCTTTCTAGTGAAGATTATAGCAGGTTTCATTTCTTCCAAGTTCACTGACACTTTCCGGGTTCTTAATTTACACCTTTTTCTTGTACAGTCTATGGTTCTATGGCTAGATTCAGCACTTGGAGAAAATAGTTAAGAAAGATCTCATGATAGCCTACTAGGGTTTATTAGCTATGGTTTTAATGTACTTTTATATTTATACTGAGAATCCTCATAAAGAAAATGTCATTGTTAGGGATATGTATACACATGTACTCCAAACAACAATTCTGGAAGCTTAATAGATAGTGATTTTTTGATACTCGTATTTTTTTAAATGTGATTAAGTTTGGAGATATTGTTCGTGTAGTGTTTCCCTGTATAGAAATATTGTTTATAGACAAAGGAAATACCCATCGGGTGATAGTATTTATACTCAATTTAAATGAGAACATATGCTGACTTGGTTCAGGTGACTATGTTTACTGTGTTAATTGGACTTATCTAACTTTATTCTATGATTGAATGTTGTTATAGGGTTTACGACTGGAAGTTAATTCATGTCTACTATCTTTTGTTTTTCAGAGACTCGACCCCTTAAATGTGCAGGCGAGCTTTATATGTAACTCTTCTTTTGATCTTATAGAGAATTATGTGCCTTAATCATTTGTATTAATCAATTCATCAATTCAGCATGTGAAATATTCTTTGAAAGTTTCCTATATGTCTTAAATTGTTTAGTAATTATATTTATTTATTTTTTCACTAGCCTAGACTAGTTTTAGGATGGTTTCCAATTAGTTGTACATATGAATTGAACTGGCCCGTCGCAGTAGCACAATACCTTTTTTTGTCTTATATCTTTGTGGTTATAATTGTTTGTATAGATAACAAAGCTAAATGACTCAGGGTCCTCCCAAAATTGGTTGATGAAAGGTTCTTATTGTAATAATGTCAGTATTAAAATATGTAGGGTCTAATTTCCCTTTGGATCCGCCAGTCACCTCTTCATAATACTTAGGCATATTTATTCATATTAAAGATAAGACTAAATTCTAACCCAGTGGTCTATTTGTTGGGGTAGTCCAACTTGTTTCCCTTATGCTTCTTTTGTAAGTAATTAACATATTCTTATATTATAGCAGAAGAAAACAACAAAATATTAACCTATAATGATAAAACATATTCTTGTCTACTGAAATACATTTATTACCTATTATGTTTATTTACAAAGAAAATTGTTTATGTACTATAAAATTCTACAACAATCGTTCCATTTGTAAAGAAAAGACTTTATTATTTTGTTTTGAAAATACAAGAGAGTAGATTAATCATATGTTAAAATAAATACTATCAAGGAACTTCACTAAGGACATAGACCACCTCAAGAATGATAATTACGTCCAATTCTCCCCCATGCTTTCCACTTTCCAGAACAAACATCCAATTCTCCCCCGTGCTTTCCACTTTCTAGAACAACTTTTTTATAGTAACCTAGATTAGTTTTTTCTTGGAGATCAAGACCCCTCCAATCCATCCCATAACTCTTAAACTCGTAGGTTTGTACCTAAGGAATTCCATTGGTTCCTAGTCCATCTCAATAATTTCCTTAGTCTGGGAGTGTCCGACCCAACCTTGACATCATCATGATCAAGGTTTTAGTCTTCTCCTCTCTTCATGTCAAATGCCTCCAACCTACTCATGCCATCCTTGGTCTTTCCCATAGACATTTTTTATCTCTAGAGACAGAGAAGGTTATTGTCTAAGTGTCTGGTAGTTGAAAATTTCCTTTTTTGTCCTTTCCCCTTGAATTCCAAGACTCACCATGTTTTCTTTTTAAACAAAATTAATTAAAATAAACTTTTAGATTTTGAAAGTTTACCAGGATTTACACAAAGCCCATAACTTATTAGGTCATGTGCAGTAAAAGTAAATGATAGTAATAAACAAATATTTATGATAACTGAGGGTGTTACATCTGCCTCCTCTTATGTGTAACATCGTCTCCATGTTCATTCTTTCCCTTTGAACAAGTCAGGATATGTTTTCCGCATAAAAATTTCAACCTTCCAAACGGCCTCTTTTGGGGTAAATTGTCTTCAGTGCACTTTTAATCTGGGTGATATATCGCCTCCCTAACATTGTTTTCTACCATGGACTTTCTATTTGGTTCATCCTTTTACATAAACATAACACTGTCATTAGCCTATATTGGTTATTATTCCAAAGATATACATACATCAAAATTTAACATTAAACTTTTACCTACACCTCCTAACATTTAATAATGTTTAGGATGATATATATTTCTTTAATAATGAAAAATGAAACATGAAACACATTATGAACTTCTTGATGGTGTTGGACCCACCAACATGTCAGGGGATCTCCATGGTAAGAATTCCCAACTAGACCTCGGACCATTTGATGTAGGAGTCCCGGTAGTCGGTTGTATAGTATCACCTTGACCTGTAGGAATTTACAAGGTAAGTTCCTCAGACAGAACACCAAAGGACACTACTCACAAACAGATCACAGATCAATACACCAGTATTGTTGACATGGCTTAAACCCTCAAAGAGGGAAACAATCTATGGCCTAAGCCAACACAGCCACTTCAAGAAATTTATTAATAAAAGAATGAAAATTTACATAAGCTTCTCTCATGAACGGTTACCCTACAGATGATCCTCCATGCTCTATAAATAGAGATCATGGACCAACCGGGTGTTAAGCCACGGATCAAGTGTCGGTAATAATGAGGAGAGAATGAACCGTTGGATCACTACATATCATGACCATCAGATTGTAAGTTTCAAAAGTACATAGTAAAGAAACACACTTTACCTAACTCCACACTAGACCAAGTTATACTTAACTATTTCCTATGTGTCGGAATATCCTAACATCCCCCCTTAAGAACAACTTGGGATAGGATTGAAGGATGTACAAATATGACACAATAGGAGAAGGAAGGAGGCATTAGAGCCTATCCCCCCTTAGTGACAAATTCCTAAACTCCAACCATAAATCGAAGTTTAGTAAACTTCGCCTTTGTGAGAGCCTTGGTAAAGATGTCTGTTACTTGATCATCTGTTGAACAATATTGCACTTCAAGAACATGGTTGTGAATGAGATTTTTGATGAAGTGCATGTGCAGTTCAATGTGTTTGCTGCGCTGATGTTTGACTGGATCTTTGCATAGTTGAATGGCACTTTGATTATCACACCAAAGCCAAACTTTGACAGGATCTGACGAAGCCACATGGCTTCCTCACTAGCTTCTACGACACCATGATACTCTGCTTCTACTGAAGAAAGAGAAATGGCACTTTATTTCTTGCAAGCCCGTGTAATAGGTGTCAAACCAAGAGTGAACACATAACCTGAAATAGACTTCCAATCATCAAGGTCACCAGCCCAATCAGAATCAGTGAAACCAACCAATAGAGGAGATGCTTTTGCACTGTAATGAATCCCAAATTGAACTGTACCTTGAACATAATGAAGTATTCTTTTAGCTACTTTCTAATGACTTTCATGTGGGTTTTACATAATCCGAGCAATAAGGCCAACAACAAAGGAAAGGTCAGGATGAGTATGGGTCAAATACAAAAGTTTTCCTACAAGTTGACAGTATAAGGTAGCATCAACTTCAGGGGAAGTACAAGTGACTGAAATTTTGGCTCCAGACTAAAAGGGAGAAGGAGTTGGCTTACAGTCTTCCATGTGAAAATGGCGTAGAAGATCACAGCCATACTTGGATTGGGAAAGAGAAATACCTTCCTTGGATTGCAAGACTTGAATACTAAGAAAATAATGCAAGTGTCCTAAGTCTGTCATTTCAAACTTCTTTTTAAGGTTGGACTTCACATGGTTGATAAGGTTTGGATCACTACCAGTGAGGATAAGATCATCAACATAGAGAAAAAGAATGTTAAGAGACTTGCCCACTTTCTTGGTGTAGACAGTATTGTCAGAATGACACCTAGAAAAGCCAGATTCTAAAAGAAATCTATCCATTTTGGCATACCAAGCCCGAGGAGCTTGCTTGAGACCATAAAGGGATTTCTTAAGCTGACATACAAGACTGGAGTCTGTTTGTATAAACCCAATAGTTTGTTCCATATAGATTTCTTCATGAAAATCCCCATGCAAGAAGGCGGATTTAACATCCATCTGATGGACTTCCCATTTGAAAGAGGTAGCAAGGGAAAGAACAAGGCGGACAGAGTTCATTTTGGAAACAGGGGAGAAGGTTTCAGTATAGTCAATGCCTTCAACTTGTGAAAATCCCTTAGCAACAAGATGATCTTTATGTTTATCAACTTTCCCATCTGGTCCATACTTGGTTCTGTAAACCAATTTGCATCTAACAAGTTTTCGTCCCTTTGGTATAGGAACAAGATCCCATGTATCGTTTGCCAATAATGAACGATATTCTTCATTCATAGATGTGTCCCAATTTGGATGGCCTGAATCTTCTGCAAAGGTGTCAGGATCATAATTTGCTGAGACTTGAGCCAGTAAAGAAGAGGCTCTTTCGAATTGAGAACGTGTATGACGCTGATCTATAGGATCACCGGCAAGAGCACCTGCTGCATCCTGAGTAGCACGGACCCATTTTGGAAGTGAAGGAACTGAAGGAGGATCCTGAGAAGGTGGGGGAGGATTGTCATCCTCACTTTCATCATCTGAAGAAGAAATATGTTCAAAAGTAGAAGAGATAGGAAGAGGTGGCACATCCGCCGGACTAGGCTCGCAGGCCGATTTATTTTCATCAAATTTTACATCTCTTCTAATGATAACATTTTTGGACTTAAATGGAATAAGTCTATAACCTTTACATCTTCAGAATATCCAACAAAAGTACATTTCTCACTCTTAGGTTCTAAAGCTTTATGCTTTTCATCTGGAATATGGGCCCATGCTTCACTTCCAAAAATACGAAAGTGACTTACATCTGTTTAATGGAACTCCAAGCTTCTTCTGGAGTGATATTCTTTAGAACCTTAGTAGGAGTGCGATTTATTATATAATTTGCACAATTAATTGCTTCGGCCCAAACTAAGACTGAGTCCTTTAGATTGCAGCATACAGTTAGCCATTTCCTTTAAGGTGCGATTTTTCCTTTCAGCTACACCATTTTGTTGTGGAGTGTATGGAACAATGTGTTGCATTTGAATTCCATTTTCGGT
>APFE030351536.1:0-26485 GCA_000404065.3 Pinus taeda
TGTTAGATTATCTGATTTTCATGGCCTCCATGGCTAAGTGGGGTAGTACCACAATCAAGCACACTGGATGCAGGAGCTGAGTTTGCAATTGTAATGGCGGTGGTTTATTGTATTTTTTTCAACTAAAAAAATTGTGTTTGGAGCAGTTTTCAGATATATATAATTTTGCTTGAGATTGGACCCCGTTTGGAGCAATTTTCAGATATATATAATTTTGTTTGGGATTAGACCTCCCTACTTAACTATTACCCATTAAACCACGTCCTAAAAACTATTGAAGATGTTTGAATGCCTAAGTGCTTAGTTATAAATCTAGTAACTGATTACGATGCAACGGGAAAACACCTTCAGCGTCGCTTGAACCTGCGCCCAAATGGAGACCTTGAATGTATCTGTTCACCAGACACTGGGAGCTACCAATGCAGACAATTTATAGCAGCACGGGGTGGGATTCGTATGCATGGGGGGGGTGGAATGATGCTAGTAATCGAGTGGACTATAAGACTTATAGGGAAAGGTGGGAAGTACGGCTCAACCCTTTCCCTCTATAGATTGGCATCTAAGTTTACCCCTTGTGGTGGGTCCAACCCAAGCATCGGGGATGTGAGTTTCATTGGTTGCATCCTGGTGGTAAGAGTGGTGCCCTCTGTCAGTCTGACTGACTAAAATTCTACTCCCACAATTGTCCTTCGTCAGCGAAGTTGAAGGGTCTCAGATAGGGTCGCAAAGGTTGAGGGAGTGTGCGGGGATGACCCTCATGACTGATGCAATGCAATGGAGGTGGTGGTGGGGATCTCTTCAATTATGGTGGTTACGGGGATTGATTTCTTGACCTCTACAGTGAGGTCGACGATCAGAGCTGGTGGAATAACTTTTGGTTTTTTGACAGTTGGGGTGTGGGTGACTCACTTTTTCTTGGGCTTGGGGACCATGGGTTGGGAGGGGGCTTGGGCTACTCTTGTTGGGAGCTTCATGGCCATCAGCTTCATTATGATAGGAGAAAACATGGTGGAGCCCTGGAATATGGTAGGGTAGTTGCTCTCACCTGACCTGAATCTAGCAAGTGTTCATCGGAGTTCGAACATCCTTTCCTCCATCTGGAGCACCATCGACTCAATTTTCTCCTCAGCTGGCTGCTTCCAATTGCTCTCCACCCCATCTTCCCCTTTCCCCTATAGTGTCAGTGTTCCAAAGAGGTATTTATGCTTGCCTTCCGTTATCACAAAGGTCACTCCCAGCCATGATGCCACTTCTCTATGTACTGCTTTCTTAGTTAGGACAAACTTCAGTGGTCTCATCTTAAACGTTTGATGGTGGACACACCTAGGTCTCAGGTATGTGTGCGCATGGGAGGCCCCAAACCAAAGGTCTTCTAAGACTTCATCTAACAAAGCCTTGGATATCCTCTCTATTGACCTTATGGTCGCCAGCATCTACTCATACCAATCTCTAAAGGTTATCTCTTTAATCACTTTCATGCTGGGGTCTCCTGATGCCTTCCATGGGTCATACTGGAGCACAATTGGTTGGCCCTCGAGGATGGGTTCCATTTCCCTCTCCTTCGGTGGCCTCTATTTCCACATCGCCGATGACATCAATAGATATCTGAACATGAACCTAGCACTCCTTCTGTACATGTCTTCACATGCTTCAAATAGCTCATTGAGAAGAAATGTTGACCAGTTGAGCACTTCCCCTCAGCAACAATGTTTCACAACTGAGATTGCATCCAAGGTGCATTCTTTCTCTGTGAAGTGTTGCATTGTTTTTCCTACAATTAGGTAACAGGAAAATCTAATGCCATCTTTGTTAATCTTATCTAGCTTCACTCCTCTCTTGCCCCACTCGTCCCATATTTGGCATAAATGTTGTCTTCACTCTACTTCTTACCCCACTTAGCCCCTGTCTGGAATGCAGTCTAACTGCATTTCCACCCTCAACCAGTCCTGTGAGCCGACTGATATCTTCCACATGGATGGGGTACTCCTTATCCAGCCACAGTGATCCTCCATGCGTCCTTCTCACTAATAGCTTGGTACACTGCATCGCAACAAATTGAGTGTCAAACATAGGTAGGCTCCTCAAATGGAGTATTGTTGATCTCTATATTCCCTTAAATTCTTTCCTAACCCTGGAGGACTTGGTGCCATCTTCCTTCTATAAATCCTTCGCGTAAACCTCTCTTTTCATGGCTGAGAATTGGAAATAGTGTGTGAAGTCATCGTTTATCAAATTTGCCTTGTCATACTTGCCATATAGATTATCGACCGTTTCAATTCGTGCATCCATTGTCTCCTGTGGAACTGATATGAGTCCTTTCACCATCTCCATTCTCCTGTGATAAATTATCTGCACTGGAGGCTTCCTGCTTGGTCTCTGCACCTGTTCTTCAGAGAAAACCTATAACTCTTCTTTTGTCTGCAATTGGAATTATGGAATTCCCTTCATTCTTCTGCGACTTAAGTAGCCGACCCTGATACGACATTCCCTCACTAATGAGGCCTTAATAACTAATTACTTTGTCAATTTTCCCATGTGTTTTAACTAGACCTTGCCATCACTAGCCGACTTGGATGTGACAACCCTGTCATGGACTAGAAGGTACAGAGTGGGCTACATGGCGTATTTATTTTTCCGTGATGGGTTTATTTATTAACTAAATTTATGCTTAATGGGAAAAAATATTGTGGCTCCTACTTTGACAATTGCTTATTTAGTTACTTAATTAGGAAATGACTACTGGTACGATGGAGAGAACAGATATCTGTGTGATCATAAATGTTGGAAAAAGTGCATGCCTATGTGTATTCTGCTAATTAGGATTACGTATGTGGCCCCTGACTGTACAGACTGGGATTACATGTGTGTCCACTGAAGCTACCCCACCACTGACTCTACTGACTGGGACTACATGTGTGTCCACTAAAGCTACTTCCTCCCGATCACAAAGGGGTTGTGATATGCCAAGACTTTTCCAAAACCTTATTGATATTTGCTGCCTTTTTTTTTATGAGTTGTGGAAGGGAATCAGGCATGTGCCATTCACCCATCCATGCAGTAAGAATCCATCGAGTTGTGCAAGCCTTATTGCGCCCGAATATCTTATTTATATTACTATGAATCGACCCAACCAATGCATCTGCAATTTCCCTGGGAACTTTTGCAACTTACTGTCGTAAAGGAGCACTTGTTCCCCAACTTCAAATGACTTCCTCTTGATATGCATATCGTGCCAATATTTTTTTCTTCGTTGCTCCACTGGTTGATGGAATTATGCTAAAAACCGAGTTTCGTAAAGTTCCATCAGCTAGTTTAGTCTATCTCATAAGGCATTGTTGTCTTTCATTCCCATTGCCTCTAAGATGAACATGCTAGGTAGTATAAATTCTGCTGGTACCACCGCTTCCCTTGCATATACAAGTTGAAATGGAGTTTCCTTATGGAGTTTCTTTACTGTCATCCTATATGCCCATAGAGTCACAGGTATTCTTTCATCCCAGTTGTCCCTATTGGTAGATACAAATTTCGTTAGGCCTTTCTCCAGTACCTTGTTAAATGCTTCTACTACACCATTGGCTTGTGGGTGGTATGGGCTGCTCTTGCTATGTTGAACCATGAATGTCTTTAGCAGAAAATCAATGTTCTCGTTCAGGAAATGCATGCCTTGGTCGCTTGTGAGGCTCCTCGAGCATCCGAACCGTGAAATGATGTTCTCAAATATGAACCTTGTTGTTTCTACTATGCAGTCCTTTACGAGTGCCACTTCTTCCCACCTTGTGAGGTATTCTATTTCTATTATGATGTACCTTCCTCATGAATTTCTCACTGGTGGAGAAATGGGTCGAATGAAGTCTACCACCCATTTATCAAAGATTTGCATTGTGTGGACCGGGTGTAGAGGTAGCTCATCACGTCGCAAAGGCTTCCCAACCCTTTGACAAACATCGCATGTCCTCGAAAATTCTTTAGAATCCTTATGGATAGTTGGACACCATACTCCTGCGTGGAGTATCTTTCTTGCGGTGGCCTTCCCCCCTACATGACCTCCTGCGACCCCTACGTTGCACTCCCATAAGACATCATTCCTTTCATGCTGAAGGACACATCGCCTTAGTATTTGATCTAAGCCCATCTTGTAGAGGTGTCTTGTGATCAACTCATAATCTACTGCCCTAAATACTAAGTGTCATCTCGGTGCTGCTATGTATCTTGCTGGGCAGTGACCAGTTGTTAACAATGACGCAATGTATTCCAGGTGGTCTGGGATTGCCTCTATTTGGAACAAATCGGCATTGGCCAATCGATCATCCATTGCTCCATTCTCCCCTATTTCCAGCTGCGATAAGTGGTCTGGTCCCACATTAAGACTGATGGGCTTTACCACTACTTCAAACATAAATTCCTGGAACAGTAACAACCATGGGCATATTATCCCTTCTAGTACTAGCTTGTTTACTAAATACTTGAGTGTCAAATGGTATGTCAATAATTTGAATGGTGTGCCCGATAAATAGTGTCTGAAATTTTGGAGAGAGTAAACCATTGCCAAGGCTTCTCTTTCGGTTGTTAATAGTTTCTTTTCACAGTAGATAGCTTTCTACTAGAATAATACACTAGATGGTCCATGTTTTTCTCCCCTGGTTGTGCCAAGACCCCTCCCAGTGCTATTCCTAATGCATCAATGTGCACATGGAACATTTTGTTCCAATCAGGATACACCAATATAGGGGTGCTTACCACTCTTTCCTTTAAGTTATTCAGGGTTGTCTGACAATCTGCAGTCCAAATGAACTCTTCCATTTTCTTCAGTAATTTTTCCATTAGAGTTGTAATGGATGCGCAATTCCTGATAAATCGCCTGTGGTACCCCATATGACCTAGAGTTTTTCTTAGTTGTTTTACGTTGCACGGTGGTTCCATGTGGATAATTGCTACAACCTTTGCAAGGTATACACATACTCCATCCTTGCAGATGATATGGCCTAGTAGATTTCCAAAGGGGATTGCAAAGGTACATTTCTTGAGATTTAAAGAGATCTGCAATTGTCTGCACCTTTCGTACATTATTCTTAATAGGTTGGTGTGCTTTTTCAAAAGACTGTATATCGTCCATTCATCCATGTAAAATTCTAGAAATTTATGAATATAATCTTGGAATGCAGCTATGACAATCCTTGAGAAGACTGCTATTGAATTCTTTAGTTTGAATGGAATCACATTGTATGCATATGACCCCCTCTCCATAGTGATTTTTTTTTTCCTTTTATCTTCTTCAGCTATTCTAACTTGCTGGTAACCTAAACCCCATCTGTGAACAAATATGCTTCGTTCCCTACAACATTGTCTAAGAACTCATCACTAAAGGGTATGCGTTGTTCAGGCTTCTGTAGTTAACACATACTCTATTTTGGGTTGCATCCTTCTTGTTATAAATAACTACCAGGCTTATCCATTCAACTTCATCCACTGGAAAAATGATTCTTGCCTCCAACATTTTGTCAATTTCCTTCTTAACTTTCTCTTTCACCCTTGGGTTTAAACTATATGGCCTATGTTTCACTGGTCGGGCATCCAATGTTAAGAAAATTTTCATTTCCCCAATGTTTCCTTTTATTCCCTTCAGTTCTGCCACTGAAGCTAGGAATAGGTCCTGATATTCGTGCAGTAGGTTGAAAATTTCTTTGGTGGCTTGCTCGTCCTATTAGTCTCCCACTGATGCTATCTTGGGATTATCCTCTAACCCAACGTTTTTCTTCCTCAACTTCATTGGTAGAAGGTGATCACCTTCTGTTAGGGGGCTTTCCTAGATGTCCCTCTCCCCTTTTGTTTCCCTGAAGGCTAGGCATCTCAGTCCCTCCAACCTGTCATCGTCATCTAGTCTTGCGTCTACCCTATCACATGCTGCATATCTTGGCGACTCTATTTCATACAGATACTGTAGAAAATTTTCATGCGTCCCTCCCTCAACCAATGGCTCTAGTGTGAACATAACTCCCTTTATTACTTGGAGTGCCTCGTTGCCTCCAAATGAGAAGTTGCTAAAAAACTGTACCTCCACAATATCCCAATCTATTGTCTACCAACAGAGCTCCTCTTGGACATACCAAGCTCGGGGGACACTTCCAAGGGTAGGTATAAATGTGTGTACCCATCGATCCTTCGATATTCCTTTGTTTTCCAATTCATTATGCAATCCTTGATGTGCTTCTCAAGACTTGAATCCCCCCTGTATCTTTCCTTATCCTCTGACCGATCTTCATCCTAGGAAAATCTTTCCTTCATGGCTTGTTTGACACTCACCCAGTCTCTTAGTGTAATGCAATGTGTTTTCCACCATGTTTCTAGAGTTTCCATGAGGTCGATACTTAGAAAGGAGCTCCTTTGATCCTCTATCATTTCCTGGTCTACTCTGTCTAAGAAGGTGTCCACTGGTTCAAGGCCATGATACATCGAGTAGTCAGCTATCTCCATTTCTCCCCGGTTTACTCAGCTTATCACTTCACACCTCTAGTGTCTAGTTCGTATCCCCCTACTGCCATGCATCCCATGCATCTTTTGAACCATTTTCTGAGATTTGGATACTATTCCAGCTTAATAATCCTCTGGCTGTGGGGTTGATGTAGTCGTCCCTCTTCCCTACTGTGAGCATGTATAGTTGGTCTAACCCTCCTAGCTCATCCTTGTCATCTGTTGGTTCTGTGAACCTAGATCCTTGGTAGGGGTCTAACGGTTGGATCACCCTTAGCCTACCTGCTTCAAAAATCATTAGTTCCTTCTTTAGGTCTATGAATGGATAGTTCTCATATGCCCAATCAAACCCCAGGAGTTCCACGTATGGGTCCTTATCCACCACGATGTCTATCACCTCGAATTCAGTGTGCATATTCACCCATGCCACATCAACCTCTACGTTCTCCAATCTCCCAATTGGTAATATGCAGTATTGATTTTCCATTCTTAGTTGAGTTGGTGAGTATTTTAGTTGAGGCTCCCCCATTGCCTCCCAGGTTTTCCTAGGTAGGATGTTTACATCCAACCCTAAGTCTAACATGGTGTCCCTTATCTAGAATCCTGCCACTTGTGCATTGATTCAGAACAGCTTGTCGCTTCTCCTCTTGTTTTGTTTCACTCTTTTGGAAGCCTTCTCTGGCAACCTTGTGTATGGTCGTTCCACTTGTTCTTCCATGGATACCACAGCCTTTAGAATTTTTCTCAACTCCTTCAACATGCCTTCATCCTCAACAATTTTCAAGAACAATTTAAACCATTCCCCAATCGGGTGGGTGTTATCAAGCATGTGATCTCGCGGTCTTTTATTTTGTTTCTTCACAGTCATCCCTTCGAACAACTTAGTTTCTTCTTGATAGTACTGCTTTTGGCATTCAGGCTTATACTCCTTCTGTGGAGACGCTACTTTAAGGATTAAGGGGGGTTCTGCATAGCAATCCTCCCTTGTCTTCATCCCCCATCGAGTGACTATATTAATATTGGTTGTGGGTAGGCCATCGTCAATCCGTGCTTTAGCATTCACCATGTTGGTCCCTCTATGTCCGGTCCATTCTTCCCACTTTGTAATGAGTTCCAAACAATCCTTCATTGCATGGGTATTAATTATGCATTGTGAGCACCATGGTCTCCTTGGGAGCAGACATTCTCTAGCAACATGCCCTTCCTGGTCACAGATGTAACACCTAACAAGCCCTCTTCCTCTCGTTCTTACTCCTCATCCTCCTTGGTTTGACTTGTTAATTTTAAACATGGATTTGTCCAACCTTTCTACTAGAGTGTCTAGTGCATGAAACTGATCGGTGTGATGTGTCGTTGATGCGAAAAACTCATAGTAGTTGTTATTGGGGATGTTAGAGTACTTTTGAAAAATGGGGCACATCCATGGCAGGTGTCCATATGCCCTATAGATCTCACAAAAGTCTTGATTATTCCTCCTTAGGAAGGACCCTTGCACTCCTAACCCCGCAACTCCTGTGGTTGGTGGGTTTCTTGACGACCCCACAACCCCACCAGGATGATTAATCCCCCACAACCTCAGGAATTTCCTCGCAATGTGCCCCTCCACCATGCAGTGAGTGCACCAAACGTTGGGTCTGGCTGGACGCACTAGCTGAAGATCTTTCACTTTCTCTATCAAGGTCGTGATCTGGTTCTATTGATCTAAAAATGGATCTTACAGGCTCATCCCCCCCATGTACTCATGCGGGTATCCCACAATAGCTTCTATGTGTGATTCTTGTTCCAACGCAACCTGGAGGGCTCCTGTCTTCTATTGTGTTAGATGTGTTCTGGTCAAATGCAAGAGTGCCTTAATAAACCAGTCCCGCTGGTAGTTTGGGTCCAGAGTGTAACTCAACTTGGAAATGGAATCCTTAAACCTTTAGATGAGCTCCCAAGTTGTTTCCCCCTCCTTCTGCTTAATTTCACAAAGTTCTGATAGCCCTTGTTCATCTGTCTATGGCACCTTTAATTCCTACACAAATCCTCTCTTAATATCATCTATTATGGGGTTCTGATTTTGCTCTTCCCACTTTATAAACCAGTGCAGAGCCCTTTCCCTTAGCGTGATTTGGAATTCTACTACCCTTACATTATTCGGAGTCTGATGGGCCCTCCAAATAGCTTCACAAAGATACTAGTGCTACTCTACATCCTTTTTTCCTCACCTTGGAAATTTAGGATATCGGGTAAAATATCCCACCATACTAATCTGGGTAGGAGATACTAGCATAGACCCTTTTCTCCCCAACTCCTGGGATCCCTGTAATCCTAAATTACTAATATTACTATTTCCTGTGTCACTCCTGATGTTGAACTTGATTCGATATTTATCCCGCACACTATATGCCCACACTGACTTAGCTAAGTTAATAATAAATTTCTCCGGATTGTGATAAAGTACCAGGGGGAGCTTAGGGGAAATGCTACCTACGTCTCAAGGGAATTGCTACTGACTTTTAGTAGATGCTTCTTCTTCATTGAATAATCTCCTCATCATGTCGCCCATATCCTCTTTTTTTCCTTCTTCATGCCCATGTGACCTATTCTCTTGCGATTCCCCTGTCGCAACATGTACTTGCGATCCATCTTCCACAACCTGTAGGGAAGGTTCATCCTCATTTCCCTGTCTCCTCCATATTCCTTCATTGCTCTTACTTTTCCCAACACCTTCTTCTCCTTCATCTTCGACTTAGGATTTTCCATTCACTGCTCCTACTTCGTTGGGCCCCATCCTTTTCTTCCCCAGAGTTTGAATCACTCTCACTTGCTACTTATCCGCCACTAGTGCCCTTCTTTGGACCTTGACATCACTTGCTTTCTTTAGTTCTTTGACATCCATTTTGTTAGAGTCAGTCTGGTCAGCCCTCCGTCAAAGATCAAAACTCTTTGTGCATTTCAATTTTAGGTGTTCCGCTCCATTCACTCAGCTGCATTTCGCTAGGGACATGCCATGATCTGATGGAGAAAGTCATGCTAGTCATCTTCCCTCATGTCTGGCCCCTGCTAGTTTAGGTCTTCATCCATAATCACTGAAATTCATGATAATCAAGGTCTATTCATATTACAGGACAAAGTCATTTTTTATGATTGTGTCTAGGAAACCATAAAATTGGTCTTTGAAAAACATGTCCAGAACAAGCCATGCAGGCCAGGGGGAGACCTTATATAGCTATGGTCCAGAAAGCTTCATCATCACCTGAAGAGACATCGACTCTTCATCAAAACTCTGTTTTGAAGAAAGTCAAACAAGGTCATTTATGACCTTGTTTTCCAAAAATTCACAAGTTGATGTTTCAGATGCAGTCATGGTTTCTATGGCCAGATGCCAGTCACACAGTCCCCGCAAAGAAATGCATAAAATCCCATCATGAGAGCCAAAATTTCAGAGAAAAATGAAAATCAAGGTGTTATAAAAGTCAATGAAAAAAGTGCAAAACACATATATTTGAAAGTGGGTTTTCAAGGAAGAAAAAATCAAACCCATCTCCTCCAAGGCTATAAATACATGTTTTTCCCAAATCAAAGCCATTGTGCTCTTGCAATACTTGGAGAAAGCATTTCAAAGGTGAGAAAGCGAAATTGTGAGCGTTTGAGGGAGTGGGAGTTGGATTTCAAGGGCGCGGTGCATACACCAAGGAGCACGGAACACACAAAGAGCATGGTGCACACGCAGACAGCCCACAATGGGAAATTTACAAGGGCACGATGCACACCCAGCACACGGCGCACTGGGCTTGGCGCGCGACATAACAGCCAGGGGCATAAAAATTGCCAAACCGCTTCAAGTCTTGGTGAAGGCTAGCAAAACAAGAGGTAGGCCCTGTGGACACCTCTTCTCCAGCAATTTTGTCATTGATATGGTGTTTATGAGATGTTTAAATGTCACCCAAAAGCATAAGGTCAAACATGAAAAAAAAATCACCAAGAAAACGATGGCTGGGGTTGTAAAAATGTGATGATAGCACCAAGGTTTCACTCCACTCCCCTTGTCCCCTCACCCATCATCTTTCTCATCTCCCCTTGACCATTTTTCCTAAGAACCCCACCCTAAAACAACTACATAACCCTTTCCCTATCCCTGCAAATAGTTCATGGTGAAATTATGAGTGCGCGGTGCACACACAAGGAGGCGTGGGCGGCGCACTGGGCAGTGTGTGCGGCACACAGAGATATAAGCCCAGAAAACCACTAATTTGCCTAAGATTTTGTGAATGCATATCAAACTTGAGAGGTAGACCAACTACCTTCACTCTTGTCATTAAACTTAAGAAGAATACCATGATTTTGATGAGTATAAATCTAATGCCAAAGTTTCTTTTTTAGTAAACAAAAGAAGACACAAAGAAATCAAGCTCCTAGGGTTTTTGCTACAGTAACAATGTTGTCAAAGTGTTCTCCTACCCTAACCCTATCACCATTTTCCCTGCATCATTTTCCCCTTATCATCACCCTAACACCACTGTAATCATATTCCTTTTTCCCCCTCCTCCTATGACTCAAAAAACCCAAACCCAACCAAAATAAATTCAAACCCTACCCCCATCAATACCATACCCAAAAAACACTCCCAAATCCCTGATAAATTTCTCCTTTCAAACCCTTATTCCCATTTTCATCATTCCCCTCCTAAAACTCCCTGTTTTATCGTCCCCTTGGTAACAGGTTTTCAGAGCATCTATCAGTTTCATTAGATTTAGAGGACAACATAAAACTCAGGGTACAAGCAGCAGTAATGGCATTAGAAAATTCATCAGAGTATGAGGAGGGGACCCACAGTGACACATTTTCGGGAGAGAGGGACCATAGGAGACATCACCGGAGTGGCAGGCATCTTAGAGATGAGCCAAACACCTTCACTGAGCTGCAGGCATGCTCGCTTGCCATGTCTTGTTTCCAGCACTTGGCATGTTATGAATTTTGTCAAAGGGTGGAAAATGTCAAAGTCCATCATGAGTTGGCCCACCTTTTTGCACTTCATATACAGGGAGGTCAATCTGTCCTGGCTGGGGTCACTTTCACCTTGACACCAGAAACCATATCAGTGGTGACAGGAATACTGAACATTGGAGAGCAGTGGCATAAGAAAAAGAAGGTGGAGAGGCATCATTATGAGCCTTACATCAAGAACAGCTGCTTGAGCCAGCTCACCAGAGTTTTTCCATTCAGATTTTTGAGAGATGAGTATGCCCCAATCATGAGATTGATCATGAAGTATTTTAGTTGCGAGGGGAGGTTTTCACGCCTTTATGCATATCACATCAGGTTGCTCATGCACTTCACCCAGGTGCGGATGATGAGCCTCCCATTTTTCATTTGCAACAACATTGAGAAGATGAAAAACTTCATGCAGCGCAAGACCCCTCGATAGCAGCTACACAGTGTCTATCATTTTTCTCTCATCTGGATTTTGGTGGACCATCAGTTAGGATTGCAGGGTATTGCTTAGGAGGACTTCATCTCTCGAGATTTCTTTAGCACTCCACCGTTGGTATCAAAGGCAAAGCATGAGGTGGGGGGTCCTTCACATTAGTTTGAGCTCCATGAGACTACCACCGTGCCAGTATACATCACATACCAGAAGGGTAGTAGACCGTTGTTCGCAGCAGAAAAGCGAGTGTTATCTACACCCGGGGTGGAAGGGGCCTCGCTTCCGACATCAGCACCACAGAAGTAGGGTAAGGGCAAGGAGCCAGTGCAGGAGGAGGGCCCATCAGGTGCACAAGAGACCAGTGTCATCCTCATTCCAGATGAAGAGACAGAGGCAGAGAATGCCAAACTTAGGATGATAATTCGGGAACAGGACACAGAAATCAAAGACTTGATACTCAATTTTGATAGGGCTAGATGGGTCATCAAGTATATGGAGCAGAGAAACAAACAACTTGAGGACCAATAGATGATCATGGAGCTGCAAAGCATTCGTGAAAACCGACGAGTTGTCTAGCAGAGAGAGATCGATCTTACTACCTTGGAGCAAGAGATCAACAACAACCGTGAGTCTTGGTTGGATCAGGTCAATCTACACTTGGAGCAGTGGTTGGATAAAGCTAACAGGGAGAAATACATGTTGAGGCACACGACTCATCACTACCAGGCCCGAAACATGAGCTGCAGAGCAAGAATCAAGAGCCTAAAGGCAAAATTGAGCAAAGCGACAAAAGAGGCAAAGTAGGCAAAGGAGGCAAAGGAGCAAGATCAACTTCAAATCTTGATTGAGGCTTCCTTGGCACAACATAGCACTTCATAGGGAACCTCCAGCCCAAATTTCAAAAAAATTGGGCAAATTTTGGTCACAGGTAAAGTTTTGGACACAAAACAGAAAATTCCTCCCTGTGCAGCGCGACGCTAAAATTCTAGGGCTCTAATTGAGGAATGACTTACATCTTTGGATTCAACATCGAAAAATACGACCACTGGTGTTCGGGCAAGAAATTTTGACAAGATCTGGGCCTCCTAAAGGTAAAAAAAAATGGCCTCTCTGCCACTTTTTTGACACACAGAAACTAGTCTTGGGAGAATGAAGATTTGGAGGGGCAAATGAGCACCAAATTTGAAAATTATAGTGGGGTTAGAAATTAGACAGGATAGGCTTTCCAACAAGCCCACTTAAGCATATTTTGGACACCGACAGGTGCCCCAAAATGGGCTCTAAAGTGGCGCAATGCACAAAAAATTTGGTGCGGCGCACAGAGGAAAAAACTGCCAATTTGTTCCCGTTTCGCAAAATTTCGGGTCACGACTTCCCCAAGTGGGCCCGATCATCTACACTTCGGTTTTTTTGGCACTAAAGGTGGCATTTAAATAGTTTTCTCTCCATATGGGCATCTATCCAAGTGGCAAAGGAATGCAAAGGGTCACCCCAGCCAAATGTCATGCTTGAGAGCGCTACACCTGTAGCTGATGGTTGGCTCTCCATCTCTATTTCGAAATGATTTGAGTAACTTCCCAACCCCTGGGCATTCTATCTCTTCCTCACACATTCTATATATTGTATGCAAGTTAATTGCAAAGGGTTGGTTGGCTTGTAACTTCTGGGAGACTATGGGAAAGAAACTTTGTTTCTGCACTGTATATTCTTACAGAGAATTAATGAAAGGCAGCGGCTCTGTTTCATGAGATTCATGTGGTTGTGAGTGTGGAAAATGTCTCTTATGTTTCATATGTATTTTTTTATGTTTCATAGTCTCATTTCATATTCATTTTTGGTGAAATTTTTCGAATGAGATTAGGTAGAATTCAATTTTATTGCTCTACCTGTGGGAAACTTTCATGTGCAGTGTTTCATTCTTCTGTTGAAAAGGATTCATGTTGTCCATGCCAATTTCATCTCCTTAATAAATCTCTCCATTTCTTTGTTATGTTCCATAGTTTCATTTCGTATCCATTTATAGTGAAATTTTTCGAATGAGATCAGGTAGAATTCAATTCTATTGCTCTACCTGTGGGAAAATTTCATGTACATTGTTCATTCTTTTGTTGAAAAGGATTCATGTTGTCCATGCCCTTTTCACCTTCTTAATCAATCTCTCCATTCCACCACATCTTAAAACTAAAATTTCTATGCTTTCATCCTACCTTGCCTCACGAAATAATCTATGCCTTTGTGTTAAGTTCTCTGTTCATTGAGGTCCAGTGGTCCCATAACATCCCAGAAACACAGTCATTCATAAAAATCGCTGCTTATTTTCATTTCCACTTACTAGCCTAAGATAAATAGTTCATTTGAAATTCATCTCAGTCCTTTTCGTTTATCTATTCACTGAGTGTGACTCGGAGAGAGCCCTCTCTTGTTCTGGTAGGGCTAGCTACCAGACTGAGCGTGGTTTGTGGTTACCCTGAATTTTGCCTTCGTTCAGCCTGAGGTGGATTTAGGTGCTAACATAGTGGCGAATCCACTAGGGACAAATCAAACCCCCTTGGTTTTTAATAATTCTAAGCTTCTGGATGATAAGTTTAGGATTTGATAGGTTGATGTAAAATAGGTTGTGTCCTTTGATTTTTTTTCTCATTAGCACGCTGGCTTCTCGAAGATACACCAGAGCTAATCCAGATCCCGACCTTCCACTCATCTACGAAAATCAAAATTTGATTTCTAGAAATAATCATCAAGAAAGCTCTATATTTCCCGTCCTCAAATCTCATTCATGCCCGGACATTTTTGAGTATATTGAAGAGCTAGAGTTTGACGAGCAGTTTGAATTATCGTTGTTTGAAATCAAGTTAGAAAGAGCGGTTGACGCTACTGTCCATAATCCAAAATTTCTTGTAGACTTGGAGACGGAGAGGGCTACTCGGTCTATTGATAACTACATAATAGAGTAGCTTCAAACTCCCATTGTTAGCCCCGTACAAACTATGCACACTCCTCCAACACCTGCGAGGACAAATCCACCGAGAGTAATGGCCACATGTTTCGCACCGCTTGCTTTGCCTCAAATTCTAGATGATATGCCCGCTAATTACCAAAGCAAAATCCCATTATTTGATGGCACTCCTAACGGCATTACTGGGCAGCAACACGTGGAGAGAATGACAAAATTTTTTGAACTTCATGAGATAGATGCAGAAAAAGTGGCGATGGGACTCCTTGTACAAACATTTATGGGTGAAGTAAGGAAATGGTTCAGAGGTTTACCGGCTGCACGTATCGCCACCTTGGTAGACTTACAAAGACAATTCTTGAACTACTGGGAAGTGAAAAAGAACCCTCTTCAAATTCTGTCTGAATATGAGCAAATCAAGAGAAACGTTGGTGAGTCAGTCCAAGATTATTGCATGAGATTCAATACAGTGTATAATGAAATTCCAGATGATCTAAGGCCACCCATGGGACTAGCCATGTTGAAATTCCCAGATGGTTTTGATGCTGATATGGCTTATCAATTGAGAGAAAGAGAACCGGCTATGATGGAAGACATGCAGAAGATAGCAGTCAGTGTTGAAGCAAATTTGCTGACCAAGAGGGCTAGAGTGAAAGCAGAAAAGAAGGTCACTGCCAAGGAAGAATATTCCTCAATAGATCAGCTACTTAGGAAGGTAGAAAAGATGCTTAAGAGAGCGACGCTCGACAAACCGGAGCCACAAGGCAGAAATCCTAACTTCCGTGGCCAACGACAACCATAGTATAGGATAAGACAGAGAGATCAACAAAATTACACAAAAATCCAAGAGCCAATTACACAAAAAGTAGTACAAACATCTTTGCAACAAAATTTTGTGCACGAAACAGAATTAGATGAAGACGAGAATGTAATGTGTGAAGAGAATCATCTCTTTACTTCTGACGATTTGCCTACTTATCTCACTGAAGAGGACGAGTATACAGAGAATTCAGCCACAGGAAAGGATGCAAATTTAATTCTGGCAAGCGACACTGTCTCGGAGGAACAATCAAGTGAATATCAAAGAGGCTACATGAATGCTATGTCTACCCAACAGTAGCGATATTCACTTAGAAACAGGGTGTGCTAGTAAGGCCCATTTAGAAAAAGAAAGATGTTGAAGCACCAAAAAATGATTCAGCTGGTATGCAAAGGAAAGGAAATGAGGTGGTTGAAGCAGAAAATAGCAAATCAGCATCAGCAGAACCAACACATCAGCAAGTTACATTGAAAGAAAAGGAGAGGAAAGAAATCCCGATCAAAGAGGTGGAGAGGATTCCCACGTTCAATTTAGAGAATGAAATTTCCAAACTAAAAATATCCATCCCTTTGACTGAAATATTGAAGAACAATAGTTATAAAGGACAAGTATCTAAAATGTTAAATTTGGATCCGATGTCAGACAAGGTGAATGTCGAAGATGATCAGCCTGAAATGATTTTTGGCCAACATCAAATGGCGAGTATCATGACAGTGAGGTGCCACCTTTCTACATCAGTTTGAGGTTGCATGATTTCATTTTACATAACTCCATGTTCGATTCCAGAGCCTCTCACAATCTTATGCCCAAGGCAATCATGGACAAGCTCGGTCTAGACGTCACCCAACAATATCATGATCTCTATTCGTTTGATTCCAGCAGAGTAAGATGCATAGGTCTCATCAAAGACTTGGTGGTGAGTTTGGATCAGCTCCCCATGAAGAATGTATCGATGGATGTTGTAGTGGCAAACATTCCTCCCAGGTTTGGCATGCTCCTTTCTAGGTCTTGGGTAGCGAAACTAAAGGGACACTACAGCTAGACTTCTCCTATGCAACAATCCCGGTGTTTGGACAACTGAGGAAGTTGTATCGGGAACAAAAAAAGAAATATATGATCACAAGCAAGGAGAAGCCTATAAATCATCCTATTAATTATGTACATACAGATTTAGAATCTTTTGTTTTGTTTTCTGATAGTTTAAATGAGATAGATATTCAGATAGTAGAAGCAGATGACATACCGAAAATAACAGAAAATTTCAGAGAAATTTTGAAAAAGGAAAGACAAGAAAAGCAGGAAAATCTTGGGCAATCAGCTGAAAGTATTAGACAACAAGCAGACAAGGCACGACAAACCGATTTCCAGCACCTACAAGAGGAGGAAGAAGGCTTATGGACCATGGATTTCGATGGAGCAGTAGGGAATGATGGCGTTGGAATTAGAATTTGGGTATGCAGTCCTTTCTCCACCCCAAACAAAGTGCCTAGCAGCGTGAGAGTTTGCTCTTACAAGCTGGCCTTTGAATGTTCAAATAATGAAGCTAAGTATGAAGCTCTGATTGATGGCCTGAAGATTCTAAGAAAGCTGAATGCAAAAAGGATTTCAGTATATGGCGACTCCGAGTTGGTAATAAAACAGGTCAGAGGTGAGTATTAAGCAAAACATCCTAGGACGCAGGCCTATCATAATGTCGTTTTAGACATCTTGAAGTTATTTTCAGAATACACCTTGACATGTGTGCCTCGAATACAAAATAATATTTCTGATGCTCTTGCCAAGGCAGCGAGCAGCTTGAAGATCCCCATGAACTCCAGCAATAAATTTGAAATCCATGTCAAGCACCGTCCAACCATTCCAGACAATCAACACATTGGTAAGTGTTCCAAGATGATGAGGAGATTAAAGATTTTCTGCTCAACAAAGGCAAGTTCAAAGAAACCTCAATTGATGTGGAAAATGTTGAGGACAAAAGGAATGGTACAGATGAAGTGCAGACCAATGAAATGGACGTATTGCAGTTGAAGAATAACATCATTCCTAAAGGCTTGATACCTGTAGAAGAAATCTTTTATCAGGATGATGTAGCCTGCAAGCCAATATTGCAGCCGACGGAGAAGGGTGTAGAAGAGGTCAACATCGGTACAGTTGCCAATCCAAAGTTGGTAAAATTGTCCAAAGCACTACCGCCAAAGATCAAAGACAAATATATCAGTTTGATGGCTTCATTTGCAGATGTATTTTCTTGGGATTATTCTAATTTAAAGACCTATGATAGAAATATCATTCAGCACACAATACCTATCAAGCCCAACCAAAAACCATTTAGACAAAAGCTAAGGAGGATAAATCCAAAGTTGCTGCCATCCATCGAAAAAGAGGTAAATAAGTTTTACAAATCAGGTATCATTATGCCCATCAGATTTTCAGATTGGATATCTAACTTGGTGCCTGTACGTAAGAAGACCGGTGAGATCCACCTATGCATTGATTTCAGAAATCTAAATAAAGTCTCATTGAAGGACAACTATCCGCTGCCCAAGATGGACCATATACTTCAACAAGTAGTGGAGGCATCTCGTATGTCACTGCTTGATGGTTATTCCGGATATAACCAAATTTCCATCCATGAGGATGATAGAGACAAGACAACATTCACCACTCCATGGGGAACCTTTCACTATGCCAAAATGCCATTCGGTTTAAAGAATGCAGGTGCCACATTTCAGCGGGCAATGGACTTGGCATTTGAGAATGAGGAGGAGGTGTTTTTGGTGGTGTAGTTGGATGACTTGATGGTGTTTTCAAATTCTGATGAAGAACACATGCATCACCTAAAAATTGTCTTTCAAAAATGCAGGAAATATGGTCTATTGCTGAATCCTAAGAAGAGCTTGTTCGCCATGGAGGAAGGAAAATTACTTGGGCACATCATTTCAAAAGATGGCATTCGTATAGACCCAGCATGTGTGCAAGAAATTCAGAAAATTGATCTGCCCAGGAACAAAAAGGAAATACAATCATTCAATGGTAAGATGAATTTTCTGCGTCGTTTTGTGCCTAATCTTGTAGAATACTTGAAAGAAATGACCAACACGCTTAAGAAGGACAGCCAGGTGAAATGGACAGATGAGGCAATAAAATCTTTCAAGTTGGTCAAATTGGCCCTTTCTTCAGCTCCGGTTCTAGTTGGCCCGGATTACGCTCAAGATTTCATATCGTTTTCATTTGCTTCTGAGCACACTATGGCAGTGGTATTGTTGCAGAAGAGGGATGATCATGAAAGACCCATTGCATTCTTCAGCAGGGCTATAAGGGATGCAGCTTTGAAGTACAACATCATTGAGAAGCAAGCCCTGGCATTGGTGAAGGCATTGATGGATTTCCGAGTATATATCTTACATTCTCACATTCTAGCCTATGTTCCTAATACTACCATAAAAGATGGTTTGGTGCAAACAGATCCTGAAGGGAGAAGAGGCAAATGGATTCCAGCCTTGCTAGAATACGATGTGGAGATAAAGCCTACAAAGCTGGTCAAAGGATAGGGGTTGGCAAAGCTAATGGCTGAATCAACTTTTCATGCATTGGACATAAATCTGATCGCTACCATGTCCGATGAGAATGAGGAAGGAACGTCAATTCAGGTATCTGAAATGTTTGCATTGTCCCCATGGTATTCTGATATAATATATGTGCTGCAAAATCTATCACCACCACCCGGCATGACTAGAAACAAAGTGATAACACTCAAATTGAAGGCTGCCAAGTTTTGCGTCTAGAATTTTGCACTGTGTTGGAAAGATCCTGGTGGCATTTTTTTAAATTGTCTGGTGGAAGAGGAGGCAAAGAAAGTCATGGAGGATTTCCATGGAGGAGAATGTGGAGGTCATCTTTTTTGGAAGTCAACGACGAACAAAATTCTGAGAGTAGGGTACTATTGGCTGACTTTATTTGCTGATGTATATAATATGGTCAAGCACTATCACAAGTGCCAAGTTTTTGAAGGAAAGTGAAAGTTACAGCCTCTGCCACTCAAGCCCATAGAGGTGAGCGCCCCTTTTCAGCAATGGGGGTTGGATTTCATTGGGTAAATTCATCCCACCTCTTCCGGACAACATAGGTGGATCCTTACAACGACGGACTATTTCACAAAATGGATTGAGGCAACCCCTACCAAACAAGCGAAGAACACAGTAATCATTTCATTTCTCAAAAATAACATCTTGTCTCGCTTTGGTTGTCTAAACAAATTAATCACTGATAATGCAGCAACTTTCAAATAAAAAAGGATGGTAGAATTTTGTCATAAGTATCACATAATTTTGGGTCATTCAACTACCTATCATCTGCAAGGCAATGGATTGGCAGAATCTTCAAATAAATCTTTGGTCAACATCATCAAGAAGCTGCTGGAAATAAATAAGAAGAGATGGAACAAGAGGTTGGTCCATGCGCTTTGGGCAGATCGTATCACTCACAAAAGGTCCATTGGTATGTCACCTTTTGAGCTTGTTTATGGAGTGGACATAGTATTTCCCGCTTCTCTTGCTGCCCTGGTGGTCAAACTCCTTCAGGAGGCTGGCAATGAGGAAGATCCCATGTAGAGGAGGTTGAATCAAATGATCCACTTGTAGCAAACAAGAGAAGAAGTTTTCAAAAACACATCCAAGTTGCAGGAGAAGATAAAGAAAATATATGACAAAAGCAAAAGTGGATAAATTTCAGTTGGATGATGTGGTGCTGAAGTGGGATGCAAGAAATGAAGAGAAAGGAAATCACGAAAAGTTCGAAAATCTGTGGAAAGGTCCTTTCAAGATCTCAACATATACGGGTCAAAATGCCTTTCTTCTAAAGGAAATGAATGGGGAAAATTGTCCTGGAGGACCGATCAATGGTCGGCTGCTCAAGCGGTATCACTGTTGATCTATGAACGCTGCTTCCACTGTCATTGTAAATACCATTTTTATTTCAATTGGGTTTCTGTCTGTAAAGTCAGTTTTTGATTTATTTCAATGTCAAGTTTAAGTAAATCTTTTGGTCTTTCAGTTTCATAAATGAGTCAGAGTCCGGTACTATCTATCAAAATGATGACTCCATAGCCCAATGGACAAAGGCACTGTCTAGCTCCTCTAGAGATCTGTTGTTCTTGGCACCTCCAAGGAGCTACCATCCCCATTAGAGCCAATGTTAGATTCGGTCTGGTCAGCCCTCCATCAGAGATCAAAACTCTTTGTGCATTTCAATTTTAGGTGTCTCGCTCCATTCACTCAATTGCATTTCACTAGGGACATGCCATGATATGACAGAGAAATTCATGCTTGTGATCTTCCCTCATGTCTGGCCCTTGCTGGTTCAGGTCTTGGTCTGTAATCACTGAAATTCATGATAGTCAAGGTGTGGTCATATTACAGGACAAAGTCATTTTTTATGATTGTGTCTAGGAAACCATCAAATTGGTCTTTGAAAAACATGTCCACAACAAGCCATGCAGGCCAGGGGGAGACCTTATACAGCTATGGTCCAGAAAGCTTCATCATCACCTAAAGAGACATCGACTCTTCATCAAAACTCTATTTTGAAGAAAATTCAAACAAGGTCATTTATGACCTTGTTTTCCAAAAATGCACAAGTTTATTTTTCAGATGTAGTCATGGTTTCTATGGCCAAATGCCCAGTCACACAGTTCCCGCAAAGAGATGCCGAAAATCCCATCATGAGAGCCAAAATTTCAGAGAAAAATGAAAATCAGGGTGTTTTAAAAGTCAATGAAAAAAATGCAAAACACAAACATTTGAAAGTGGGTTTTCAAGGAAGAAAAAATCAAACCCATCTCCTCCAAGGCTATAAATACATGTTTTGCCCAAATCAAAGCCATTATGCTCTTGCAAGACTTGGAGAAAGCATTTCAAAGGTGAGAAAGTGAAATTGTCAGCGTTTGAGGGAGTGGGAGTTGGATTTTGAGGGTGCGGCGCATACACCAAGGAGTGCGGCGCACACAGAGGGTGCAGCGCACACGCAGCCAGCCCACAGTGATAAATATACAAGGGCGCGATGCACACCTAGTGCGTGGAGCACTAGGCTTGGCGTGCAACACAACAGCCACGGGCATAAAAATTGCCAAACCACTACAAGTCTTGGTGAAGGCTAGCAAAACAAGAGGTAGGCCCTGTGGAAACCTCTTCTCCAGCAATTGTGTCATTGATATGGTGTTTATGAGATGTTTAAATGTTACCCAAAAGCATAAGGTCAAACATGAAAAAAAAATCACCAACAAAACGATGGCTGGGGTTGCAAAAATGTGATGATAGAACCAAGGTTTCACTCCATTCCCCTTGCCCCCTCACCCATCATCTTTCTCATCTCCCCTTGACCATTTTTCCTAAGAACCCCACCCTAAAACAACTACATAACCCTTTCCCTATCCCTGCAAACAATTCATGGTGAAATTATGAGCACGCGGCACACACACAAGGAGGCGCGATGCACTGGGAGCCGGTTCATAGTGTAAAGACGCCACTGGCACAACGCACTTAGAGCGTGCGGCGCACTCAGAGCGCGCGGCACACTGGGCAGTGCGCACGGCACACTGGGAAGTGCACGCAGTGCATAGAGATATAAGCCCAAAAAACCACCAATTTTCCTAAGATTTTGTGAATGCCTATCAAACTTGAGATGAAGACCAACTACCTTCACTCTTGGCATTAAACTTAAGAAGAATACCATGATTTTGATGAGTATAAATCTAATTCCAAAGTTTTTTTTTTAGTAAACAAAAGAAGACACAAAGAAATCAAGCTCCTAGGGTTCTTGCTATAGTAACAGTGTTGTCAAAGTGTTCTCCTACTCTACCCATATCACCATTTTCCCTGCATCATTTTCCCCTTATCATCACCCTAACACCACTGTAATCATATTCCTTTTTCCCCCTCCTCCTATGACTCAAAAAACCCAAACCCTACCAAAATAAATTCAAACCCTATGCCCATCAATACCATACCCAAAAAACGCTCCCAAATCCCTGATAAATTTCTCCTTTTAATCCCCTATTCCCCTTTTCATCATTCCCCTCCTAACACTCCCTATTTTATTGTCCCATTGGTGACAGATTTTCAGAGCATCTATCAGTTTCATTAGATTCAGAGGGCAGCATAAAACTTAGGGTACAAGTAGCAGTAATGGCATCAGAAAATTCATCAGAGTATGAGGAGGGGACCCACAGTGACACATCTTCGGAAGAGAGGGCCCATAGGAGACATCATCGGAGTGGCAAGCATCTTAGAGATGAGCCAAACACCCTCATTGAGCTGCAGGCATGCCCGCTTGCCATGTCTTGTTTCCAGCACTTGGCATGTTATGAATTTTGTCAAAAGGTGGAAAATGTCAGAGTCCATCATGAGTTGGCCCGCCTTTTTTCACTTCATATACAGGTAGGTTAATCCGTCTTGGCTGGGGTCACTTTCACCTTGACACCAGAAACCATATCAGTGGCGACAGGAATACTGAACATTGGAGAGCAGTGGCATAATAAAAAGAAGGTGGAGAGGCATCATTATGAGCCTTACATCAAGAACAACTTCTTGAGCCAGCTCACCAGAGTTTTTCCATTCAGATTTTTGAGAGATGAGTATGCCCCGCTCATGAGATTGATCATGAAGTATTTCAGTTGCGAGGGGAGGTTTTCATGCCTTTATGCATATCACATCAGGTTTCTCACGCACTTCACCCGGGTGTGGACGATGAACCTCCCATTTTTCATTTGCAACAACATTGAGAATATGAAAAACTTCATGTAGAACAAGACCACTCGACAGCAGCTAAATAGTGTCTACCATTTTGCTCTCATCCGGATTTTGGTGGACCATCAGTTAGGATTGCATGGAATTGCTTGGGAGGACATCATCTCCCGTGATTTCTTCAGCGCTCCACCCCTGGTATCAGAGGCAGAGCATGAGGTGGGGGGTCCTTCACATCAGTTTGAGCGCCATGAGACTGCCACCGTGCTAGTATACATCACATACAAGAAGGGCAGTAGACCATTGTTCGCAGCAGCAAAGCGAGTGGTATCTCTACCCGGGGTGGAAGGGGCCTCGCTTCCGACATCAGCACCACATGATCAGGGTAAGGGCAAGGAGCCAATGTAGGAGGAGAGGCCATCAGGTGCACAAGAGACTGGTGTCATCCTCATTCCAGATGAAGAGACAGAGGCAGAGAATGCCAAACTTAGGATGATCATTCGGGAGCAGAACACAGAAATCAAAGACTTGATACTCAATTTCGAGAGGGCCAGATGGGTCATCAAGTATATGGAGTAGAGAAACAAACAACTTGAGGACCAATATATGATCATGGAGCTGCACAACATTCGTGAAAATCGACGAGCTGTCCAACAGAGAGGGATCAAGCTCACTACCTTGGAGCAAGAGATCAACAACAACCGTGAGTCTTGGTTGGATCGGGTCAATCTACACTTGGAGCAGTGGTTGGATAAAGCTAACAGGGAGAAATACATGCTAAGGTGCATGACTCATCACTACCAGGCCCGAAACATGAGCTGTAGAGCAAGAATCAGGAGCCTAAAGGCAAATTGACAAAAGCGACAAAAGAGGCAAAGGAGGCAAAGGAGGTAAAGGAGCAAGATCGGCTTCGAATCTTGGCTGAGGCTTCCTTGGCACAGCATAGCACTTCATAGGGAACCTCCAGCCCAAATTTTGGTCACAGGCAAATTTTGGACACAAACCAAAAAATTCCTCCCTATGCGTCGCGCCACTGGTGCGACGCTAAAATTCTAGGGCTCTAATCAAGGAACGGATTGCATATTTGGATTCAACATCGATAAATACGACTACTGGTGTCTGGGAAAGAAAATTTGACAAGATCTGGGCCTCCTAAAGGTCAAAAACATCCAAAAATGGCCTCTCTGCCACGTTTTTGACACACAGAAAGCAATCTTGGGAGAATGAATATTTGGAGGGGAAAATGAGCACCAAATTTGGAAATTCTAGTGGGGTTAGAAAGTAGACAGAACAAGATTTCCAACAAGACCACTTAGGCACATTTTGGACACCTGCAAGTTCCCCAAAACGGGCTCTAAATTGGCGCGATGCACAAAGAATTTGGCGCGACGCACAGAGGAAAAAACTGCCAATTTGCTCTCGTTTCGCGAAATTTTGGGTCGCGACTTCCCCAAGTGGGCCCGGCCATCTACACTTCGATTTTTTTGGCACCAAAGGTAGCATTTAAATATTTTTCTCTCCAGATGGGCATCTATCCAAGTGGCAAAGGAATGCAAAGGGTCACCCCAGCCAAATGTCATGCTTGAGAGCGTTGCACTCGTAGCTGATGGTTGGCTCTCCATATCCATTTCGAAATGATTTGAGTAACTTCCCAACCCCTGGGAATTTTATCTCTTCCTCACACATTCTATATGTTGTATGCAAGTTATTTGCAAAGGGTTTGTTGGCTTGTAACTTCTGGGAGACTATGGGAAAGAAACTTTGTTTTTGCACTGTATATTCTTACAGAGAATTGATGAAAGGAAGCAGCTCTGTTTCATGAGATTCATGTGGTTTTGAGTGTATCAAATGTGTCTCTTATGTTTCATATGTATTTTGTTATGTTTCATAGTTTCATTTCATATTCATTTCTGGTGAAATTTTTCAAATGAGATTAGGTAGAATTCAATTTATTGCTCTACCTGTGGGAAAATTTCATGTGCAGTGTTTCATTCTTCTGTTGAAAAGGATTCATGTTGTCCATGCCCTTTTCACCTCCTTAATCAATCTTTCCATTTCTTTGTTATGTTCCATAGTTTCATTTCGTATCCATTTCTGGTGAAATTTTTCGAATGAGATCAGATAGAATTCAATTCTATTGCTCTACCTGTGGGAAAATTTCATGTACAGTGTTCATTCTTTTGTTGAAAAGGATTCATGTTGTCCATGCCCTTTTCACCTTCTTAATCAATCTCTCCATTCTGCCACATCTTAAAATTAAAATTGCTATGCTTTCAGCCTACCTTGCCTCACGAAATAATCTATGCCTTTGTGTTAAGTTCTCTGTTCATCGAGGTCCAGTCGTCCCATAACATCCCAGAAACACAGTCATTCATAAAAATCACTCCTTATTTTCATTTCCACTTACTAGCCTAAGATAAATAGTTCGTTTGAAAGGCATATCAGTCCTTTTTGTTTATCTATTCATTGAGTGTGACTCGGAGAGAGCCCTCTCCTGTTCTGGTAGGTCTAGCTACCAGACTGAGCGTGGTTTGTGGTTCACTACAACAAAACCAGCGATTTGCGCCAGATTTAGCGCCAAATTTTAGTGCATTTTTTTTGTAATTGTGATGAGCAACCTGGCGCTAAATCTGGCTCTATTGTACAATTTTTAAAGCGTCCTTTTTTGCGTCTGATTTTGCATCCTTTTTCACTCTAGATTTTGCATCATTTTTTGCACCAAACTATGCATCATTTTTTGCGTCAAATTTTGAACCAAGATTTGCATCTTATTTTATGACAGGTTTTGCTTCTAGTTTTGTGTCTTTTTTTGCATCTATTTTTCATTGTCTTTTGCTTCCTATTTTGTGTAATTTTTTGCTTCCATTTTTGCGCCATCATTTGCATCAAGTTTACACTGTATTTTGCTTCCAATTTAACGTCTTTTTCTGCATCCATTTTGTGTCAATTTTTGCATCTAGTCTTACACCAGGTTTTGTATCTAGTCTTACACTAGTTTTTGCTTCTATTTTTGCACCAGTTTTGGTGCCTATCTTTGCACCATATGTTGAATTTGATTTAACACCAAATTTTGCATCCATTTTTGTGCCCATTTTTGC
>APFE030351536.1:44337-130329 GCA_000404065.3 Pinus taeda
AACAACTCTATTTTTGAGAGATGATTGATAATGATCATCATCACCACCATTATCATCGTCATTGTCATTTTTATCATCCCCATCATCATCATTAATGTAATTTATATCATCATTGTTGTAATCATCATCATGGACATCATCATCATTCATGCCATTATTGTTTTTGATGATGACCTAGATGAAAATGATGATAATGATGATGATGATGACAAGGATGATGACACCAAAGATAATGCTTATGATTATGACAATGGCAACATCTAAGATTGGGAAGATTCGCCAAGGTCATTAGCATCGTCATCATCATAATCATTGCCATCATCATCATTGACATTGTAACCACTATCCTCTTTATCATCATAATCATAATTCATGTCATCGCCATCATCTTCATTTTTATCATTGTCAAGATTATTGACATTGTCATCAATTGTTCATAATTGTCAATGCCATAAGGAATATCATCAATGTAGAAAATATGATGAGTGTTGGAAAAGGGATGCAAAAGCGAACATAGAAATGGGGGCAACAATAGAAGTAAAATTGGATACAACATAAGTAGATGCACAACAACATGAAAAACCTGACACAAAAGTGGATGCAAACAGATGCAGTTGTTAATGCAAACTTGGATGCAAACATGAAGGCAAAAGTGGAAGCAAACATGGGTCCAATGGTAGCGTAAAACTTGGCACAAATTGTGGTGAAACAAATGTGGATGCAACAACGGATGCAGAAAAGGACACAAACTTAGATGCAAAAAAGAGACAAACATGGGTACAAAATAAGATGAAAAAAGGGATGCAAACATGGACACAAACATGGGTGCAACAACAGACACAAAAGTAGATGCAAAAATGGATGAAACAAAAGTGGATGTAATAGGGGATGCAAAAACATACACAATATCCGATGCAAACTTGAACACAAAAAGCGGATGCAAATGTGGATGAAAACGTGGAAGCAAATGTGGTTGCAATGGTAGGTGCAAGATATGGCATAACAAAATTGGATGTAACAATAGACAAAAAAAATGCAAAATAAGAAGCAAAAATGGATGTAAAAGTGGAAGCAAATATTGATGCAACAGGAAAAACAAAATTGGATGCAAAAAATGGATACAATGGAAGTAGATGCAAAAGTAGATACAAAACGAGATGCAAAACCCAATGCATAAACTTGACACAAAAGTGGATGCAAAAAGAGATGCAATATTTGATGCAAAAGAGGATGTGAACATGGATGCAAAATTGGAAGCAAATGTGGATACAACAGTGAGTGCAAAACATGGTGCAAATTGTGGCATAACAAAAGTGGATTTAAAAGCGGATGTAATGATAGATGCAAAAAATGAATCAAAGTATGATGCAAATGAAGATGTAAAAAGGGATGCAAAAAGTGAACTTTAAAATGGGTGCAACAGCGGATGCAAAATTGTATGCAAAAGTGGATGCAATAGAAGTTGATGCAAAAGTAGATGCAAAACAAGACACAAAACCCGATGCAGATCCTGATCCAAAAGTGGATACAAAATGGGATGCAAAAATAGATGTAGTAGTTGATGAAAACCTAGACGCAAATGAGGATGAAAACGTGGATGCAAAATTATAATCAAAAGTGGGTGCAAAAGGAGGTGCCAAACTAGGCGCCAATTTTGGCACAAAAATATTAGATGCAATAGTGGGCACAATAATAGATGCCAAAGAGGATGTAAATATGGATGCCAAACAAGATGGAAAAGTGGATGCAACAAAAGTAATTGCAAAATTATATGCAAAACTTAGACACAAAACTCGATGTAAAAACTTGGCCACAAAAGGGATGCACAAATGGTATGAAAAATGGGACACCAAAAAATGATTTAAAAAATGATGCAAAAAGGATGGTAAAAGTCGTGGATGAAAAGTTTTATGCAAGTGTAGGTGCAAAAAGTGATGCAAATGAGGATGGCAAAAGTATGTCAAACAAAATTAGGTGCCAAACTTGATGGCAAACCTTGGAACAAAAACTTTGGTGCAAAGGATGACACAAAACTTGGCATAAAATTTGGTGCAAAATGTGGTGCAAAACCTATTGCAATACCTGGTGCTAAACTTGGTGTAAGACTTGGTGCAAAACTTGATGCAAATTTTGTGTCAAGTTTTGCACCATATTTGATAAATGGATGCAAATAGCACCAAATATGGGCTCTAGATGCAAAAAAAGAAGTAAAAAAGGATGCTAATCACAGGATTTGTTGTAGTGGTTACCCTGAATTTTTCCTTCTTTCAGCCTGAGGCGGATTTAGGTGCTAACACATTCCTTCAGCAGCATATTTATCCTTCAACCGACAACATTCCCCCCTCTATGTTCTTCCCCCGGTACTGGGTTTTTACGCTACCATCCCCACGGTGGGCGAAGGAAACAATCCTTCTTCCACCATAAGCATCTTAATCCATGTCAGTACTTCCCTCATCAAATCACCTCTCAGTCCCGAGCTAAAAATAGCTTCTGCCTTTGAGAAATATTGATAACTCTCTACGGAAAACTCAACTACATATCCTCCCACCATAATCTTTACCCAAAAATCGACTGCTCTAGTCAAGTCATTATCCCACTGTTGTAGCAGGGCGATATCCGACGGAGTCCAGTTGCGGCGAGCTGTCGCCGATCCACTTGGATGAATATATACCTTCAGCCTTCTTAATCAATTGTACAGGTCCTATAGGAACTTACATAAAAAAATTTCATGCTAATCATTAGTGCCGTCAGCATATAAAATTTCCTCACTTACCCTACTAATCGGTTGACTTCTACGGGTAGCCTACTCCACTACAAACTGATCTACTTTATGGTTCCACCAATCCTTGATATCTCTCTTAAATATCTTTCACACCATATTTTGAACCAGTTTCCATATCTTCAGGTCCCAACAATTGAACCATTTGTTGGCTCGAAAGAGTCATCAAGGGGAAGACCCTGGGTTTGGGCACAGGAGGCCAACAATAGTTTGTTGTGCTCTAGGACAACGTCGACATTTTCACCTTACCCCAAAGGGCAAGGAGTCTCACTAAAGGCATGCCGCGACCAAAAGGGAGAAGGGTAGAGCATGGAGTCGAGAAAGTATTAACCAGGTTTCATTCGATCACATATATGGACACATTATATATAACACAGAGATAACAACAAACTCATGATTATATAAGAACTACCGATTACATGCAATTGATAAGATATTCAAAAATTTAAAGATTCATCATACACAGGGCCCAGATACATCACAAGCCACAACCGATCTTAGCAGGTCTTTATATTAATCTTAACAACAAACATTACAATATAACTCAGCTTCCACCACAAACAACTACATGAAATACCCCACTCAGTTCCACGACTTCGGTTCAGCTCCAAGCACCATGTCTTCTAGGCTCCTGAAACCTTCCCTCAGTATACCACAACTGGGGATCCTTTCACCTCCTTTCACAACTCTGTTGCTCCTCTCCTTAGCCTTGCTAAATCCAACCCTACTCCTTTCCTAGTATTCTCCTTTTATATCCTTCTCTATTACCTAGACTGCTAGTTCTTGCTCGAATTTTCTTCCCCTCGACTACTTCTCCACCTTCTCGTCCCCTCAGCTGCCTTTTCCTTTCGCTACCACCTTGCCGCAACTCTTGCGCAACTGCTTGTTTCACCAACCAACCATTGCTGCCACCTGTTTCCTTCTCATCCCTTGGTCAGCCAAAATTGTTCAAAACCTTTTCAAAATTTAATTGAAGGCCCCAACAGGCCTCAACCACAATTCCTTGACTTGTCCCTGAGTCAAGTCATTTCAACCTCTATCGATCCAGCTGATCCTGCAGGTGGTGGCTACGCTATTACCTACACTGGTTTTATTGTCTACTGTGTGGGTGCTTCTTATGCTTCAATCATTGCTTGCAGAGTGGCATCCATTTATGTTCCACCTTCTCGCTCTTGAGGTTCCCCCATTCCAAAAAAGGCTCCAACTCCGGGACAGAGGTAGTGGTATGCTTCCTGAACATTGTGTAATTTTGAATGCCTATGTCCCACCATTCGAGAATTGCATCGGCAGCCTAAGTAAACACCTCGCTCGAGTGCAGTGTCAATTCCGTTGGTCGCTGGCTTTCGAGGTCACTCCATTGCTGCCTGCTAGAGTCACACAACTCCTTCAGAAGTAACATTTGCAATCAAACTGGTTGCTGCAGATCCCTGATTATATTTTTCGTCATAGAAGAAGCCTCCTCAATTCCATCAACCTGAGCTTGAAGGGTGTCAATTTGATCGTTGATCTGTTGTAGCTGGCCGGGGTCTGTATAGTCTTTCATGCTGGAAAACAGGGTTTGTATTTTCTCTCTAAAGGGGTAAACCATGTTGTTCCTCAGTGCCAGACTACTCGACCAGTCATGAACCTTGTTCATCAGGGCATATCCATTAGTGAGGGCATTGGCTAAAGCTTGCTTCTTTGCTTCTAGTTCCTTGACCTTTCGCTCGATCGTCCTCACGTAAATTTCCACTGGATCCGGTAGTGAAGATCCCACCATCTCCAATTTCCTCTTCATTTCGACATTGCTAGTTTTCAGGTGCAAGTATGTCACCTACATGTGATCGCAGTAGCTAACTAGCATGCAGGTAGCAATGTATGTCAGTACTTCGATATCTACCTCGATGATGGTCTACCATAGTTATGTGAACCACTGTGTGACTTGGACAACGTGGGCCTGCAATCCAATGTTTTCTTGCCGTAGGTGATCATGCTCTTCTATCACCGCCTACAACTGCTTCATTTGTTGTTCATGTTCCTAGGCTAGGTCCTCATGGATCCTTTTGGCCCAGTGTGCTGCCTACTAGATAAATGAAAACAGTTGGGCCGAAATCCAGTGTTGGAGCATCTCGGCCTACATTGTGCTAGGGTCTCGGAACTATTCTTATAGAGGTATGCCACTAGCAATGGATTTATTGGAATGGGAGGTGGGTGAATGCGGTTTCTTTGATGGCAGGGTGAACTGTGGAGTGGGTGGAATGATGTTGGGAATTGGGCGGACTGTGAGACTTATAGGGAAAGGTGGGAAGTACGAATCAACCCTTTCCCTCTGCAGATTGGCATCTAAGTTTCCCCCTTTTGGTGGGTCTAACCTAAGCATCGAGGATGTGAGTTTTTTTGGTTGTGTCCCAGTGGTAGGAGTGGTGCCCTTTGTCCATCTAGCTGACTGAAATTCTGCTTCTGCAGTCATCCTTCGCTGACAGGTTGAAGGGTCTTGGATAGTGTCACGGAGGTTAAGGGAGTGTGCGGGGATGACTCTTGTGACTGACACAATGAAGCAGAGTTTGTGGTGGGGATCTCTTCAATTATGGTGGTTGCGTGGGTTGATTGCTTGACCTCCACAGTAAGGTCGACGATCGGAGCTGGTGGAATAACTTTTGGTTTTTTGACAGTTGGGGTGTGGGTGACTCGCTTTTTATTAGGCTTGGGAACAATGGGATAGGAGGGGGCTTGGGCTACTCCTGTTGGGAGATTCATGGCCAGCAGCATCGCTACGATAGGAGAAAACATGGTGGAGCCCTAGAATATGGTAGGCAATTTCTCTCACCTAACCTGAATCTAGAAATTGTTCGTTAGAGTTCGAACATCCTTTCCTCCATCTGGAGCACCATCAACTCAATTTCCTCCTTGGCTGGCCACTTCCTGCTACTCTTCGGCCCATCTTCCCCTTTCCCCTATGAATTCATTGCTCCAAAGAGGTACTCATGCTTGCCTTCTATTATCACATAGGCCACTCTTGGCCATGACCCCACTTCTCTGCATAGTGCTTCCTCAGTTAGGACAAACCTCAGCAGTCTCATCTTAAATGTTTGAGGGTGGACACACCTTGGTCTCAGGTATGTATGCACGTGGGAGGCACCAAACCAAAGGTCATATGAGAATTCATTTAACAGAGCCTTGGGTATCCTCTTTTTTAACCTTTGGTGGGCAACATCTGCTCATACCAGTCTCTAAAGGCTATCTCGTTGATCGCTTTCATGCTCGGGTCTCCTGATTCCTTCCATGGGTCATACTAGAGCACAATTGGTTGGCCCTCAAGGATGGGTTTCATTTCCCTCTCCTTCGGTGGACTCCATTTCCACATCGCCAACGACATCAATAGATATCTAAACACGAACCCAACACCCCTTTTGTACATGTCTTCACATGCTTTGTTGGCTGTGGAGCATGATTATTTAGAGGTCTTTGTTTCAGCCAGATGTATACCCGAAGAAGTTTGTACACCCCTCCATGCGGGGGGGTGTGGGGGGGACTTGTCCCCACCGCAGGGGTTCAGGGGGGCCGATCCCCCCCAGTTGGGGGGGTCCATGGGCCAGCGGTCCTCCAGCGGGTGTTTGGGAGGCAGTGCCCCGAAGCTAAAAATAGATGTAAAATTGCCTTATAAAAGTATAGTAATTTCTAGTCAATCTGGGCCATTCATTAGGCGGATGATCTGATGGTAGAACTTATGTTTAGTTTAGGGTTTTTGGCCCTAGAAGGAAACCCCACTACTACTGCACAGTCTGTCACCCAGCAAAGTCAACTCCATAGTGCATTACTTCAGCTTTGCCTGCAGTCTTCATCATACACCGGGCACCCATAAAACAGGTATTTACCCCATAGTCATCCACACACCCTGTTTTTAAGAAATTTCTTTGGTAAAATTACCTGAAAAGCTAAATTTAAGTCAAAAGAGTTGTTGCCTGTGACCTCTGCACTGAAAAATCACTGTCCGACCGTTATTACTAAAGAAAAGCCTATAAATCCTATCTTCCTCCGCAAGTCGCCCATGAAACTGCAATTCGAGCCAGTCTCTGCCTGTGAAATTGTTTAAAAAGCACTTTCAAGGGAGAGTTTTTCCCATGTTTCTTCCAAAGTTCCAAGCTAATTCTGTAATTTCCTGTCAGAAACCGAATCTACTGCTCTGCTGCATGTTACCCCAAAGAGCTCTAAATCCAAGGCTAGGGTCACTTAACAAATTGAAAGGGAGGCTATTTTCACAATCTTATCCAACCTCCCCAGTACAGTCTGCATAATTCACCTTTTCCACCATGAATGCTACCCAGTGAGGTGACTACAAGATAAAATTCGGTCTACAAGATCCTAACAAAAGTCTTAAAGCCAGAGTTCTCTTTTCCACTGTTCCATAAACCTATATTCCAGTCAAAACACAATCAATTAAAGTATGGAGGCTCCAGTGGCTCTCAACATCACCCCCTTGAATGCACCACATAAGGATTTGGAGTGGTTACCTCTTGTAGACAGGGACTTCCAGATTAAGGACATGATGGGTCTCAAGTCTCACCTGCAAACTTTTTGTCAATTCAGAAATAGCCATAGAAATAACACTGATGTCCTAAGAATCTGGGAATCCAACATGCCCATCTACTACATTCCTTCAGTCAATGTGCTGTCGAACTTCATTCATCTATGATGTGCAAACTATGATCACACACAAAGAGCAATCCTCACTCTAGATGGATCTGTACTATTCTACATTACTCCTCAATCCATAAATGAGATGTTGAACTTTGAGCCACCTCAGCCTCTGTTTCCTCTCACCATGAAAGTCCTGCTTGATTAAGGTGCAAAACTGCCTAGCTTAGAAATAACAAGAGTAGGTCAGTTGTTTAAGCAACCACAGTGCCAGCCTCATCATCCTCCACCCTATCATCAAGTCTCATTCAATGAAATAGGCAAGCTCCTAATAGACATGATATCCTACATTCTAGGATGCAAAACCAATGAATTTGTTGATGAAACTATGTTTGTGCTAATGTCCATGTTCACTCCAGGACAACCCCCTGCTGTCATGTATGACTATGCCACCTTCATAGCAAACAAAATCCATTAGAAATTCATGATGTTGGAGAGAGAAAGAGTGTTTAAATATACCTCCTACATATACTATCTGCTATTGTACTATCATCCTGATAGTTTCCAAGTTCCTCTCAAGAAACTAGACTTCAATGGTGAGAGGAGATTTGTCATCTTCTGGACCTCAATTTTCCATGAAGTCCACCTCTCACCCTATACATATTGTGATTTTATTGACATGTTCATTTACCCAACCACTTGCCTATTGATGATGACTCCTCCTAGCAGGCTCACTGCTGAAATGCAGAGAATTCTACATCTTTCAAGGGGCTACAGCATTGGTGATTGGTATTTCTACCAAAACCATACAGTGATTAGGATTTATGGTTGTGAGTTGCGCCCCTACAAGCTGCCAAGATATGTCCCCATGAGACTTTTTGCCTTGGAATATTTCAGGCAATTTAGTAGTGCAGATTTGACTTATTTCCATGGCAAAAACAAGAAGGCAAAGCTCAATATTAGACGTCAATTGGGTCCTTTTGTTTTCAATAAGAGGGAAGAAGCCTGGAGTGATGCAGACAAGATGCTAAGGGAAGAACTCATGCTAAAACAAAGCTTTTGTTGAGCACCATATGACCCTGAACATTTCATAAGCTATAGGAGAGTCAAAAATAGGCTTTTAGGATATGTGCACCAGCCAATCCCTCACATTGAACAATATGAAAATCGACAAGAATGGGTATAGGGCACACTAATTGAATATATTACTGAAGAAGAAAGATTAGAAAAAGAAATGAAAGATTATGAGAAGAGAATTGACCTGGATTATTTTGCATAGGTCACTTTCACACAGCCTCAACATATTGGAGCAAGCACCTCAGCTACTACACCTTCACAACAGCCGGCTCAAGAAGCCACTCCACCTGTAGGGAAAGGTAAAGAAATACAACATTTAGAGCAGTAGAGTACAATGGCAAAACAACCATCTACAAATCAAGAAAAGGTTCAAGAACAAGGCCCTTCAACCCAAGTAAAGGCAGCTGAGATCCCTGTACTACAAACCCCTCATAATGAGAGAAGAGCCAAGAAGAGAGACAGACCACAAGAGACTCCTACAGGAACATCTATAGATCAGCAAGGTGAGAAGAGACAAAGGCTAAACCCCTATGCTGAAGAATAATTCACAGAGGAAGCAACAGGTAACATTAGGGGTGAGGGAACTTCTGAACAACAAATCCCTCCATTTTTGGAAACATCGACCAGCTCCTTTCAGCAGGAGCAAGAGAGATAGCCTGGTGTGGAGGTTACATCCACCAAGCAACAGAGCAAGCAGGGCTCTGATATCAAGAGAGCATTCACAGAAATTAAAGCTAGAAATGAGTGAGTGAGGTTTTAGCTTTATAACCAATTGTTAAGAATGGCTCCTACCAATCAACAAAGGCTGATGGCAGCCTATGATATGCAGGCAGGGAAGATCACTCTTAGTCACTTCAGGTCCACTATACAGTAGCCACAGTTAGCTGTAGATTATATTAGGACAAAACTGGAAGTTCTTGCTAAAGACATCCATCCAATAGACCAGATTGAGTTGCACAAACAGGCTGGAGAAATGGTATACTCCACCTTGGCAGACAAAGCCCTAATGGCTCATAGACTGCAAAATTTGTTATATAACACTTCTGCCCAATTAGAGTTGGAAAAAGCCTCCTCTTTGGCCAAGGATAATAGAATAAAATCCTTGGAAGAAATTATCATAGAGTTGGGACATGATCCCAAGGATCCCAAAGGCGCACAGGCCTTAATAAGAAAAACGAAGGAGGACATAGTAGCCCTAAGAAGACAATTAAAGCTACTAGCTACAATAGATGCGGTCAGCTTACTAATGAGGATGAACCAAAGATTGCTGGATACAGAAAAGGCCTTGGAAGAATCTCTACAAGGAAAATAGCAAGAGTTGGCCTCTCAGCCAGCTCAAACATCTCCAATTCTCACAGCTCCTCCTCCAACAGTCACTATAACAGCACCTCCCCTTAATCCAGCGTCAACAGGAGGTACCTCAACATCAGCAATAGCTACAACAAGTGCACTACAGGAGGCCAGCTTGAGCATGGAGGAGATGATGAAAGAGATAAAATCATTGGAGATCCAGATGGCAAAACTGAAGGAAACCAAGGAAAAACTAGCCAAAATTGAGGTTAGTTATGACAAGTCAAAGATGACTGTAGCTGAGAAAACCAGGGAAGTAAAGGCCCTAGAGAATAAGATAAAAGCCTTGGAGAAGGACCTCAATATCCATAGAACCCTGATAGAAATAAACACCATTTTATGGGATAAGATTGGCCAAGCTATTGTTGATCAATGGACAGCAATACAAACTATTTTTTATCAGATAGAGTTGATAGGAGTGGCTCAATATGAAACTCAAAAGGCCAGGGTATTATTGGCCAATAAGCCTGAGCAAGCCATTCAAATGATTCATTTTTTGAAAACTCATACCAGTGAACAGTTAGCATCTCCGGACTTTCATAACAGAATAGAGACTATTTTAAGAGTCAAGAAGGTGCTAACTATGAGAAATTTTGTTCAGACAGTAGAAAGAAAATGCCAGGAAATGCAGACAGATATAGAATCCTTCAGACATAAATTTGCAATGTTACAATGCAAAGGTTTACCTAACCTAGTCACTAGTAGTGGAAAGCTGTTAAAGCAAGGACAGTATGCTCATAGGCTAAATACCTATGTGCAAAATCAAATTACAACATCATCAAGCAGCTCAGAAGAGATTGTGCCTCCCTCTGGACAAAGTTTGTATGATAAAATGGAAAGTTTTTTTTTTATTGAGCATGAGGTGGCACATCTTTTTTATTTCCAGCCAAATTATTACAGGTACACTAAAGCGGATGAGACACTAATTAAATTTAGAAAGCATCAATTACCAACAAATGAGTGATGGCAGAGCATGCTGGAGGTTTTACCAAAATAGTTGAGTTCTCCTTTTTGTAAATTGTTGGCATTACAATTAAAAGGTAATATTAGGGAAAATCAAATCAACTGAGGAGAAGATTCGCGCCAAAAGATGAAATAAGCTCAGGCACAAGTGGCAAAAGACAACACATCAGGAATGCACATCAGGGAAGCGGCCATCAACTGACTATCAGAGCCAAAAAGTAAACAATAAGAAGGACACCTAAAGCAACCAATACAGCATAGTTATTTCCTCATTTATTGTTGCACGGTTTTTTCTACATCAGTGGTTGCCCCTGCTAGAGTAGATGGATAAATTTATGTCTAGATATTTCCCTATAGGATATTTTGTAAAACTTATTATAAATACTTTCAAAAGAGATGTATTACTGTTGGCTGATGAATATCATTCTGAAATAAAATTGTTGGATGCTATGTTGGTGAATTTGTTGGTTGTGGAATCAATGGCTGAAGGATGTGTTGCAGAATTCTTGTGTTGATGCATGGATCAATGAGTTTCCTTTACTCTTGAGTTACTGTATTTGTGTTTTATTTATCATATGAATACCATATTCTAAATTACAGGAAAAAAGGATAACCCAGAATTTACTTTGTTGTACCCTGTGTTCAATTCCTGTAATTTTCTATGTTTTCCACAAGACTAGCATAGGCAAGAATTCTTAACTACTCTTATCTCCCTGGTTCTTACACACTAAATATCATCAAGGAATTCTTAATTGCTCCCTGATAATGTTTACACAATTTCCCTCTGTTAACATAATGAAAGATTCTTGATTGCCTTTCATTTTTTATTTCATTTCATCCTATTTTCAGTTTCATATATTGTTCTATGTTTAACTGTCTTGCTCTGCAATCTTCCTCTTACCAAGGAAACCATACCCATAAGTTTATTTCATCAGACTCCATCAACCCAATGGTCTGAACTTCTCCCAACTTACTGCCTTGTTCTACTGAATGTCATCTTCCAAACACCAAACAAAACTTATGCTTTATAACTAGCCTAACATACAACCAAACAAATCTAAATTACAAAGAGAGAGCCCTCTCTGGTTGAAAATTGGCTAGGATTTGCAGCTAAAAGATTGGTTAGTGGTTACCTCAGCCGTATTCCCTTCTGGAGCCAAGGAACAACCTGAGTGTTAACATTATTGGCGGCTCCACTCGGGACACTGAATCAAAAAGAGATCAGTCTCCTTGTTTTAAACATATTCAAGAAAAAATACCAAAAACAGATTTAGACGCTGGCTCCAAAAAAACAAACTTGTTACACCAGATCAAATCCAAATCCTAATCCCCCAGCTATCTTTGAAAATCCTAACTTAATCCCCAAAACCCCTAGGAGACAAGAAAGTCTAGAAACTGTTGATTCAGACCTTGATATACTTCAGCAAAACCTTACAAAATCTGAGCTTACCCCTAGAAGAGTCAGAGTTCTTTCTCTCAATACTACAGCCTCTCCAAGTTCTTCATCCACACCTCAAAGTATACTCTCCACTCCCCCATCCACTGCTCATATTTCCACTCCTGTCCCCCCTGTTCCAGCCCTCTTGTTCCTTCCTGCTGCCCCATTTATCCCTGTAAATATGGCCAACCATTATGCTCCTTTGCAGTTGCCTGCGAATCCAGGGGCTATGCCTCAAGAGTATCACAGCAAGATCACCTACTTTGATGGTACTAGCTCCTATACAGCTCAATAGCACACCAGGGAAATGCAAGATTATTTTGAGAACTATGAAATTGATGATGATGATGTGATAATGAAAATCTTTGTCCAAAGTCTAACTGGTGATGTCAGGACCTGGTTTAGAGCACTTGTTGCAAATTCTATAGCTAATCCTGAGGCCCTATATCAATCCTTCTTAAACAGATGGGAAAAGAAAAAAGACCCTTTACACATTCTAACTAAATACAACAATTTAAAACGGGGCCCACAAGAGACCGTTCAAGACTATTGTGCAAGGTTTAATAATGTCTATAGTGCCATTCCTCAGAACCTTAGACCTCCTCCTGAACTTACCTTGATCAAATTCCCTGATGGATTTGACTCATACATGGCATATCAGCTGAGGGAAAGAGCCCCATTAATCCTAGCAGACATGCAGAATATAGCTGTTAGTGTAGAGGCAAACTTGATTGCCAAATGAAATCGGGCTAGAACTGAAAGAACAACTTTTAAAGAAGAACCTTCAGCATTTGAGCAAAAGTTAGATGCAATCATTAAAGGTATGGACAGATTAGGAGATAGAGTGGAGACTATTGAAAGGAAATCATCCTGGGAAGGACAACCAAGTAACACAACAAGAATCCCAAACCTTAGAAAGAATCAAAACCCTAATGCTGCAAGGACTAGCCCTGATCAGAACATCAGACCCCCATTTCAAGAGAATTATGTTGAAGCCTCAACCTCAAGTGAGCCTACAAAGGACACAAAAATTAATCTAATGGGTTTAATCGATGATCAACAAATTTTCTTGACACGGGAGGATCAAGAGGCTCATAATTTAAATCAATTTCAAACCAAGTCTGCAGAATCATTTGATTTTAAAGAAGGCTATAATGCAGTAGTATATGAGGTTCATAAGCAATACAAATTGAGAAGTAGGATGATAAATGTACCTGAATATACCAAATTGAAAGATACCAAACAACCCAAGAGAATTAAAGATACTTCTCCCCTCACAGAATTCACTGCTGAGACAGACCTCAACCCAAACGAGCCCATCATAGAGGACATTTCAGATCTGGAACCATCAAACAATTAGCCATCTTTTTCCTCTTTTCCAAAAGAAAGTGTAAATAGATCTGCTGTAGTAAATTCCAAAGCAGAGGCAGTTCCTTAAAGCAGTCCTGATAAAGAAAAGAACTTGGAAAACACAACAGAAAAGGAAAAGTCTGTTGTCCACAATACAAGAGTTCAAGTGGAAAAACCTTTCAACTTAGAAACATAAATAGGTAGGATAAAAATAGACGTGCCATTGTCAGAATTAGTTAAACATGAGGCCTACAAGGAACAAATTAACAGGTCACTTCAAATATCTGAAACTAGGGATGCAATCAATGTCGTAGATGATCAACCAGAGCTGTTTTTTGGTCCTGAAGTCAATGGTAAGACAATAGATGGTGGAGTTCTTCCATTTTATGTAAGCTTGAACATTCATGACAAAGTGTTACATAATGCAATGTTTGATTCAGGTGCTTCCCATAATCTAATGCCCAAGCCAGTGATGGAAAAGCTAGATCTAGATATCACAAGGCCATATAAGGACCTGTTCTCATTTGATTCCAGCTAGGTCAGGTGTCTAGGCCTAATCAAAGACCTTTGTGTATCTTTAGTGCAATATCCAGCCAAAACAATCTTGATGTATGTGGTGGTGGCTGCTATCCCACCTAAATATGGCATGCTCATATCTAGATCTTGGGGTGCAAAACTCCAAGGATCTTTGCAACTAGATATGTCATATGCCACCATTTCAGTATTTGGACACCCAAAGAGATTGTGCCAGGAAAAATTGATGAAATACATGGTTACCAGTCAAGAGAAACCCCGAAACTTCCCCATCTATTCAATACACTCTAATATGGATTCATTTATCTTATACAATGCTGACATGTGCTCGAAAACTGAGGCCAAACTCCTAGAAACAGCACAGACAATGAGCATAAATGAACAATCTAGTGACCATGACCAAAAAATTGTTGATGTGATTGATGTAACAAGTGAACCATAAATTTCAAATCAGATACAAAGTTCAAACTTACTTCCCACTAAGAAAGTTCCAAAAACTCCTAAGACTAGTGGTGATCATGAAATCTTATGGTACTTAGAGTTTGATGGATCAGTAAACAAATTGGGAGCAAGGGCAGGGATTTGGATACACAACATACAAAATGACCATGCTCAAGGTCATGCATATAGGCTAAATTTCAAATTCACAAACAATATGGCCGAATATGAAGCCCTTTTGCTGGGACTCAAACTAATTAGAAGTCTAGGGGTGACCAAGATTTCAATTCTAGGAGACTTAGATTTGATAATACAACAAATAAAGGGAAACTTTGTTACAAACAATCCTAGGCTAAGAGCTTATAGAGGTGCAGCCATGGAAATACTAAACACCTTCTTGGAATCACAGCTCACCAAAATTCCAAGAAAACACAACCTACATGCACATAGTTTGGCAACCTTTTCCAGCACCTACAAACTGCCATTTGAGCCCAATCATCACTTCATTGCTGAGATCAAATATAGACCTGTTGTCCCAGATAATGTGAAAAATTGGCAAGTGTTTGAGAATGATACCCAAATCAATAACTTCCGCACTCTAAAAGAATAATTCTCAAGCATAAACATAGACACAAGCACTATTTATGATCAACAACAAATTGACAAAATGGAGAAAAATATATCAGCTAAAGCAACAAATTTGATTTTGCATCCAACAACTTTTAATCACAAAAGTCTGCAAGAGCTAAAACAAATCAATGTTGATGAAATAATTGAGGAAGAATCTGAAGTAATTGAGCTGAAGGACAATATCCTACCCATAGGCGTGACTCCTTTAGAGGATATATTTGATTCAAATGACATTCCAAGAAAACAAAAAATGCAACCATTAAATGCAGAAATTGAAGATTGCAACATTGGAACCACAGAAATTCCCAAAATGGTAAAACTCTCCAAAACATTTCCTACTGACCAAAAATTCAAATACATTAAGTTGTTTACAGAGTTCCAATATGTCTTTGCATGAAGCTATGAGGATCTAAAATCCTATGACACATTTGTTATCCAACATACAATACCCTTGAAGGAAAGTCAAAAACCTTTTAGACAAAAGCTGAGAAGGATTAATCCAGTCATCCTTCCCCTTATTGAAAAAGAAGTCAAAAGAATGTATCAAGCTGGAATAATTGCAGCTATTAGGTTTTTGGAATGGATTTCAAATCTAGTGCCCACTAGAAAGAAAACTGGAGAGATAAGGCTTTGTGTTGACCTGAGAAATTTGAATAAAGTCTCTCTCAAAGACCACTACCCCTTACCCAAGATGGATCACATTTTACAAAGGGTAGTGGGTGCTTCAAGGATCTCATTGTTAGATGGATTCTCAGGATTTAATCAGATTTTAGTTCACCCCGATGACCAAGATAAAACTGCCTTTACAACACCCTGAGGAACCTTTAAATATGTGAAGATGCCTTTTGGACTCAAAAATGCAGGGGCCACATTTCAGAGAGCAATGGACATAGCCTTTTCTAAAGAGATCCATGACTTTTTAGTCATATACCTTGATGATTTCACTGCTTTTTCAAAATCAGACCAAGAACACTTAGATCATCTGAGGCAAGTGTTCCTAATTTGCAGAAAATATGGCATATCATTGAACTCAAAGAAATCATTATTTTGCCTGGAAGAAGGCAAACTCCTAGGTCACATAATTTCTAAAGATGGAATAAGAATAGATCCAGATAGAATACAAGCTATTCTTCAAGTCCCTCACCCGAGAAACATCAAGGAATTACAAGCCTTTCTAGGGAAAATCAATTTCCCAAGAAGATTCATTCCCAATTTGGTTGAGCTAATTAGACTGTTGAATAATATGCTGAAGAAAGACTCTAAAGTCAAATGGACGATAGAAGCTAAACAGGCCTTTGAAGAAATCAAAATAGCTTTGACAAGAACACCTGTTCTCACAAGTCCCAAGTTTGATAGAGATTTCATAATCTTTTCCTTTGCATCTGAGCATACTATTGTTGTTGTCCTATTAAAAAAAGATGACCTAGGATGTGAAAAGCCCATTGTTTTCTTCAGAAAAGCACTTAGAGATGCTCCACTCAAATACCAAATCATGGAGAAGAAAGCCTATGCTCTTGTAAAGGCCATAAAGGATTTCAAAATTTATATCTTGTACTTTCATGTAATTGCCTATGTTCCAAATGCAGTGGTAAAAGATATTCTAACTCAAGAGGGAATTGAAGGTAAAAGGGGAAATGGATAGCCAACATTTTAGAGTACGACATTGAGATCAAGCCAAAAAAACTCATAAAAGGACAAGGGTTAGCTAAATTAATGACTGAAACCAACTTTCAAGCCCTTGACATCAATGAACTGGATAACGAACAGGAGATGGCGACTCCACAAATTAATCAAGCCTTTTTAAAATCACCTTGGTATACTGATATATGTTTTGTATTGTAAAACCTGCAAGCTCCTCCAGGGTTATCCAGAACTAAAAAGAGATTCTTGAAAATGAAAGCTTCAAAGTTTTGTATTATAGACAATGTTTTATTTTGGAAAAATCATGAAGGTATTTTGCTTAATTGCCTAATTCAGGATGAAACTGACAAAGTACTCAAGGAATTTCAAGCAAGGGACTGTGGAGGACACTTATATTGGAAATCTATAGCTGATAAAAATCTAAGAGTTGGTTTTTATTGGCCCTCCCTATTTGCTGATGTGAGAAAATTTGTAGTTTCTTGCCATAAATGCCAGATCTTTGAAGGCAAAAGAAAGTTCTTACCCTTACCCCTCAAACCTATTTCAACTGAAAGGCCTTTTTAACAATGGGGTTTAGATTTCATCGAAGAAGTTCACCCTTCCTCTTCTGGACAACACAAGTGGATCTTAACTACCACAGATTACTTTACTAAATGGATAGAAGTTATCCCTTGTAGGCAAGCCAATGACTCAATCATCATGCAATTCTTAGAAACCAATATCTTGTCTAGATTTGGCTGTCGAGAGAAGATTATTACAGACAATGCTGTTGCCTTTAAGTCCAAAAGAATGATTAATTTTTGCCACAAATACCACATTACCTTAGGTCATTCCACAGCCTATCACCCCCAAGGTAATGGCCTAGCAGAATCATCCAATAAAAGCCTGATCAACATCATCAAAAAAGTCTTGGAGGAGAACAAGAAGAACTGGCATAAAAAGTTAGTAAATGCACCGTCGGCAGACAGATTGACCACCAAAAGATCCATTGGAACCAGCCCATATGAATTGGTTTATGGCATGGAGGCTATGTTCCCCTCATCCTTGGGAATCCCTATGATCAAATTGTTGCAAGAGTTACAAGCAGAACCCAATGACAGCCAAAGGAGAATCAATCAAACTATTCACTTGCAACAAACTAGAGAGGAAGTATATGAGAGAACTAAGGTTCTGCAAGACAAACTCAAGAAGATTTTTGACAAATGAACAAAAGTTGAAGATTTCTTCACAGGAAACAAAGTGCTAAAGTGGGACTCTAGAAGGGAAGACAAAGGGAAACATGGAAAATTTGATTCCCTGTGGAAAGGCCCTTTTGTCATCCAGCCTATACAAGGAAACAACACCTATTTTTTGAAGAGTTTGGATGGCACAGAAGCTCAGGAAGGCCCAGCCAATGGGTGAATGCTCAAGCATTATTTTGACCCTCCTTGTTAAACAGAATAGGAGGGTAGTCTGTACATAAAAAGTGTTTACCATAGCAGTTCATTTCAGTAATAGGTTAGGAATAGGAAACATGATGTAGCAAATTTCGAGAAAGAAGCAAACAGCTATACCACCCTTGGTGTTTATTTTGGCATCCCTACTTTTCCGAAGTTCTCTCTTGATTGTTTATGGAAAACACTTCTGATCAACCACCAAAGACAGAGCTATAGTTAGATTCAGATCAGCTTATGTAAAATGCATTTATCCCACAAAGGTTCAGTTGGTTAGCTTGCAACAAAAGGAAGCTTCAAAAAACACAGCAAGAAATGAGAATGAGGCCATCTGTCCTACTGTTCTTGGCTTTTCTCTTGGAAAAACCATCCCCAAGTGGAGCCATTGTTAGGTTCCTATACCAATAGGTGTCATTTCTCATGATTGACTGTGGAAATACCAAATATGATCATCCTTTCCATGCTACAAAGGTTCCATATTACCACTAAATCAAGATTCAGATAAAGAGAAAAGAAAGGAATCCCAAAGAAAGACCAGGAAAGTGACTTGTTAAAACATGCAATCAGAGAAGTGCAATCACTGACTTTCTCATAGCTGATGAATAGCCAGACAGTTTAACCCTGACTAGATCATGTTTAAATTTCTTGTTTTAGAATAGAGAATAAGATTTGCTCAAACAGTTCAAGCTTGGCAGATCACTAGATTAGATAGAGAATTAAAGGGCCCAACTGCTCAATTTGAGCCCTTGGTCGAAATAAGGATAGATTTAGATAGGAGGGCAGCCAAAAGAAAAGAGGAAAAGCAAGGTTTGCTAGTTCAAATGTACCCACTCAAAGGAAGAAAAAATGTTAGGTATTTTAGGTTGGGTAGGTAGATAATTATGAGATTGCAGAAAGCAAAGTGATGTTCAGTTTAAACAATATCACAAGCATCATGGCAAAGTGGCTACAAGTTCAGTGGAGCATGACTAACTTCCCCTTTCATTTCCCCCACAAACTTCACTAACATCCCCTAAAGATATTGAAATATGCTCAATAGTCCTAATCCATTTCATTTTTGAGAGATACTAAGCAAAACATTGTCTTTACTTGGTCAAAACAAGCCACATTTCTTGTGTAAATATAATCATCTCATTTCCCCTTCATCTCCTAAAGAATCTAAGTTTTACCCTATAAACTTAGCATTTCCCTATCATTTGTCATATTAACATCCCAACTTTAGTATATAACTCCTATATGAATGTTTGCTACCCCTACTATGTATTAAAAAGCGAAAAACCCAAAATATTATATATATCCCACCCCCACCTAATATGGCTATGGTCTAAAGATTCCTTAGGAACCATTGTTCCACCTCGGGCCAATGATAACCCACCACGTGCCCCATTGGGATTTGTTAGACCTCTGGTCAAAAAAATAACCATACCCGCCACTCAAAAAACCTAGTTAATTAACCTTTGGTTAATTAAAATTACCATGTCCGCTCCGCAATTATCAATAACTTAAGGTTTGAAACCCTCCAAACTTTATAAATTATTTAAATTATCACATGCGCTATTTTATTAAACCCCCAAAAACTCATCTTCCCGTCCATTTTCAGATCGTCTTCGCCAGATCCAAAGGTCCTCATTGATATCAGAAGCGCCCCGACGTCAGGTCATTATCACCTGATGGTCGGCAATTTTCCTGTCGTATCCAGGGACACTTGGCGCATTCCCATTGCATCAGGCCAGCGCTAACAAAAACCACCCCCGTGCCAAAGTTGGTCTGATGGAAACCAAATACCACCCTTCGTCCTTCCGCCTGAGTCACTATGCTATCAGCAAACACGCCATCACCTACACTACTCCTCCAGCCGCCGTGTCCGCCATGTCATCCCCCTTGTCAGCAACCACGTCACCCTCCATACTCCACTACCGGACAAAGGCTACATCATGCTAATGTCATCCCCAAAATGCGCCAAAAAGCCCGAAAGGTCCAAATTTTTATAAAAACTTGGGAAAGCGATTGTTTTTTTATTCCAAGTTCATTCACTGTGCAACCCTGCATGCAATTTTACGACGAATTGGCCACTACTTCTGCACAGTCTGTCACCCAGCAAAATCAACTCCACAGTGCGTTACTTCAGCTTCACTTGCAGTCTTCATCATACATCGGGTACCCATAAAACAAGTATTTACCCCATAGTCGTCCACAAACCTTGTTTTTAAGAAATTTCTCTGGTAAAATTACCTGAAAAGCTAAATTTAAGTCAAAAGAGTTGTTGCTTGTGACCTTTGCACTGAAAAATCACCGTTCGACCGTTATTACTAAAGAAAAGCCCATCAATCCTATTTGCCTCCACAAGTCACCCATGAAAACTGCAATTCGAGCCCGTCTCTGCCTGTGAAATTGTTTAAAAAGCACTCGCAAGGGAGAGTTTTTCCCTGTTTCTTCCAAAGTTCCAAGCTAATTCTGTAATTTCCTGTGAGAAACCCAATCCACTGCTTTGCTGTCTGTTACCCCAAATATCTCTAAACCCAACGTTAGTGTCACTTAACAAATTAAAAGGGAGGCTATTTTCACAATCTTATCCAACCTCCCCAGTACAGTCTGCATAATTCACCTTTCCACCATGAATGCTACCCAGTGAGGTGACTACAAGATAAAATTCGGTCTGCAAGATCCTGACAGAAGTCTTAAAGGCAAAGTTCTCTTTTCCACTATTCCATAAACCTATATTCCAATCAAAACACAATCAATTAAAGTATGGAGGCTCCAGTGGCTCTCAACATCACCCCCTTGAATGCACCACATAAGGATTTGGAGTGGTTACCTCTTGCAGACAGGGACTTCCAGATTAAGGACATGATGGGTCTCAAGTCTCACCTGCAAACTTTTTTCAATTCAGAAATAGCCATAGAAATAACACTGATGTCCTAAGAATCTAGGAATCCAACATGCCCATCTACTACATCCCTTCAGTCAATGTGCTGCCTGACTTCATTCATCTATGTTGTGCAAACTATGATCACACACAAAGAGAAATCCTCACTCTCGATGGATCTATACTATTCTACATTACTCCTCAATCCATAAATGAGATGTTGAACTTTGAGCCACCTCAGCCTCTATTTCCTCTCACCATGAAACTCCTGCTTGATTAAGGTGCTTGATTCCAGTGGCTCTCAACATCGCCCCCTTGAATGCACCACATAAGGATTTGGAGTGGTTACCTCTGGCAAATAGGGACTTCCAAATTAAGGACATGATGGGTCTCAAGTCTCACTTACAAACTTTTTGTCAATTCAGAAATAGCCATAGAAATAACACTGATTTCCTGAGAATCTGGGAATCCAACATGCCCATCTACTACATCCCTTCAGTAAATGTGCTGCCTGACTTCATTCATTTATGATGTGCAAACTATGATCCCACACAAAGAGCAATCCTCACTCCAGATGGATCTGTACGGTTCTACATTACCCTTCAATCCATAAATGAGATGTTGAACTTTGAGCCACCTCAGCCTCTGTTTCCTCTCACCATGAAACTCCTGCTTGATCAAGGTGCAAAACTGCCTAGCTCAGAAATAACAAGAGTAGGTTAGTTGTTTATGCAACCACAGTGCCAGCTTGATCATCCTCCACCCTATCATCAAGTCTCATTCAACGAAACAGGCAAGCTCCTAATAGACATGATATCCTACATTCTAGGATGCAAAACCAGTGAATTTGTTGATGAAACTATGTTTGTGCTAATGTCCATGTTCACTCCAGGACAACCCCCTGCTGTCATGTATGACTATGCCACCTTCATACCAAACAAAATCCATGATCAATTCATGATGTTGGAGAGAGAAAGAGTGTTTAAATATACCTCCTACATATACCATCTGCTGTTGTACTATCATCCTGATAGTTTCCAAGTTCCTCTCAAGAAACTAGACTCCAAAGGTGAGAGGAGATCTGTCATCTTCTGGACCTCAGTTTTCCATGAAGTCCACCTCTCACCCTATACATATTGTGAGTTTATCGACATGTTCATTTAACCAGCCAGTTGCCTGTTGATGATGACTCCTCCTAGTAGGCTCACTGCTAAAATGCAGAGAATTCTACATCTTTCAAGGGGCTACAACATTGGTGATTGGTATTTCTACCAAAACCATACAGTGATCAGGATTTATGGTTGTGAGTTGCCCCCCTACAAACTGCCAAGATATGTCCCCATGATACTTTTTGCCTTGGAATATTTTAGGAAATTTAGTAGTGTAGATTTGACTCATTTCCATGGCAAAACAAGAAGGCACAGCTCAAGATTAGACATCAATTCGTTCCTTTTGTTTTCAATAAGAGGGAAGAAGTGTGGAGTGATGGAGACGAGATGCTAACGGAAGAACTCATGCTGAAACAAAGCTTTTGTTGGGCACCATATGACCCTGAACATTTCATAAGCTATAGGAGAGTCAAAAACAGGCTTTCAGGATATGTGCACCAGCCAATCCCTCACATTGAATAATATGCAAATCGATAAGAATGGGTAGAGGGCACACTAATTGAAGATATTACTAAAGAAGAAAGATTAGAAAAAGAAATGAAAGATTATGAGAAGAGAATTGACCTGAATTATTTTGCATAGGTCACTTTCACACAGCCTCAACATGTTGGAGCAAGCACCTCAGCTACTACACCTTCACAACAGCCGGCTCAAGAAGCCACTCCACCTGCAGGGAAAGGTAAAGAAATATAGCATTTAGAGTAGCAGAGTACAATGGCAGAACAACCATCTACAAATCAGGAAAAGGGTCAACAACAAGGCCCTTCAACCCAAGTAAAGGCAGCTGAGATCCATGTACTACAAACCCCTCATAATGAGGAAAGAGCCAAGAAGAGGGACAAACCACAAGAGACTCCTACAGGGACATCTACAGGTCAGCAAGGTGAGAAGAGACAAAGGCTAAACCCCTATTCTAAAGAATAATTCACAAAGGAAACAACAGGTAACATTAGGGGTGAGGGAACTTTTGAATAGCAGATCCCTCCATTTTTTAAAACATCGACCAACTCCTTTCAGCAGGACCAAGAGAGACAGCCTGGTGTGGAGGTTACATCCACCAAGCAATAGAGCAAGCAGGGCTCTAATATCAAGAGAGCATTCACAGAAATTAAAGCTAGAAATGAGCCAGTGAGGTTTCAGCTTCATAACCAATTGTTAAGAATGGCTCCTACCAATCAACAAAGGTTGATGGCAGCCTATGATATGCAGGCAGGGAAGATGACTCTTAGTCACTTCAGGCCCACTATACAGCAGCCACAATCAGCTACAGATTATATTAGGACCAATCTGGAAGTTCTTGCGAAAGACATCCATCCAATAGACCAGATTGAGTTGCACAAACAGGCTGGAGAAATGGTATACTCCACCTTGGCAGACAAAGCCCTAATGGCTCATAGACTGCAAAATTCGTTATATAACACTTCTGCCCAATTAGAGCTGGAAAAAGCCTCCTCTTTGGCCAAGGATAATAGAATAAAATCCTTGCAAGAAATTATCATAGAGTTGGGACATGATCCCAAGGATACCAAAGGCACACAGGCCTTAATAAGAAAAAAGAAGGAGGACATAGCAACCCTGAGAAGACAATTAAAGCTGCCAGCTACAATACACCCTCAAACCACAGAGGTGGCACAACAAAAGGAAGAAGAGGATGTGGTCAGCTTACTAATTAGGATGAACCAAAGATTGCTGGATACAAAAAAGGCCTTGGAAGAAGCTCTACAAGGAAAACAGCAAGAGTTGGCCTCTCAGCCAGCTCAAACAGCTCCAATTCTCACAACTCCTCCTCCAACAGTCACTACAACAGCACCTCCCCTTGATCTAATATCAACAGCAGGTACCTCAACTTCAGCAGCAGCTACAACAAGTGCACTACAGGAGGCCAGCTTGAGCATGGAGGAGATGATGAAAGAGATAAAAGCTTTGGAGATCCAGATGGCAGAACTGAAGGAAACCAAGGAAAATCTAGCCAAAATTGAGGTTAGTTATGACAATTCAAAGATGACTGTAGCTGAGAAAACCAGGGAAGTAAATGCCCTAGAGAATAAGATAAAAGCCTTGGAGAAGGACCTCACTCTCCATAGAACCCTGACAGAAATAAACACCATTTTGTGGGATAAGATTGGCCAAGCTATTGCTGATCAATGGACAACAATACAAACTATTTTTGATTAGATAGAGTTGATAGGAGTGGCTCAATATGAAAATCAAAAGGCCAGGGTATTATTGGCCAATAAGCCTGAGCAAGCCAATCAAATGATTCATTTTTTGAACACTCATACCAGTGAACACTTAGCATCTTTGGACATTCATAACAGAACAGAGACTATTTTAAGAGTCAAGAAGGTGCTAACTATGAGAAATTTTGTTCAGACAATAGAAAGAAAATGCCAGGAAATGCAGACAGATATAGAAGCCTTCGGACATAAAATTGCAATGTTACAATGCAAAGGTTTACCTAGCCTGGTCACTAGCAGTGGAAAGTTGTTAAAGCAAGGATAATATGCTCATAGGCTAAATACCTATGTGCAAAATCAAATTACAATATCATCAAGAAGCTCATAAGAGATTGTGCCTCCCTCTGGAAAAATTTTGTATGATAAACTGGAAAGTTTGTTTTTTATTGAGCATGAGGTGGCACATCTTTTTTATTTCCAACCAAATTATTACAGGTACACTGAAGCGAATGAGACACTAATTAAATTGAGAAAGCATCAATTACCAACAAATCAATGGTGGCAGAGCATGCTGGAGGTTTTACCAAAATAGTTGAATTCTCCTTTTTGTAAATTGTTGGCATTACAGTTAAAAGGTAATATCAGGGAAAATCAAATCAACTGAGAAGAAGATTCGCGTCAAAAGATGAAACAGGGTCAGGCACAGGTGGAAAAAGACAGCACATCAGGAACACACATAAGGGAAGTGGCCATCAACCGACTATCAGAGCCAAAAATTCAGCAATAAGCAAGACACCTAAAGTAGCCAGTACATCATAGTTATTTCCTCATTTATTGTTGCGCGGTTTTTTCTACATCAGTTATTGCCCCTGCTAGAGTCGATGGATAAATTTATGTCTAGATATTTCCCTACTGGATATTTTGTAAAACTTATTATAAATACTTTCAAAAGAGATGTATTACTGTTGGTTGATGAATATCATTCTAGACTTGCTCTGTAGATTTCGATAACTCTTCTGAAATAAAATTGCTGGATGCTATGTTGGTGAATTTGCTGGTTGTGTAATCAATGGCCGAAGAATGTGTTGCAGAATTCTTGTGTTGACGCATGGATCAATAAGTTTCCTTTAATCTTGAGTTATTTATTTGTGTTTTATTTATCATATGAATACCATATTCTAAATTACAGGAAAAAAGGATAACCCATAATTTACTTTGTTGTACCTTGTGTTCAATTGTTGCAGTTTTCTATGTTTTCCATAGGACTAGCACAGGCAAGAATTCTTAACTGCTCTTGTCTCCCTGGTTCTTACACACTAAATATCATCAAGGAATTCTTAATTGCTCCCTGATAATGTTTACACAATTTCCCTTTGTTAACATAAGGAAAGATTCTTGATTGCCTTTCATTTTTTATTTCATTTCATCCTACTTTTAGTTTCAAATATTGTTCTGTGTTTAATTGTCTTGCTCTGCAATCTTCCTCTTACCAAAGAAACCATACCCATAAGTTTATTTCATCAGACTCCATCAACCCAATGGTCTTAACTTCTCCCAACTTACTGCCATGTTCTACTGAATGTCATCTTCCAAACACCAAACAAAACTTGTGCTTTATAACTAGCCTAACATACAACCAAACAAATCTAAATTACAAAGAGAGAGACCTATCTGGTTGCAGATTGGCTAGGATTTGCAGCTAAAAGATTGGTTAGTGGTTACCTCGGTGGTATTCCCTTCTGGAGCCAGGGAACAACCTGAGTGATAACACATCTAATGTCTCCTATGGAACTGATACGATTCCTTTCACCATTTCCATTCTCCTGTGATAAACTATCTGCATTGGAGGCTTCCCGATTCTTGGTCTCTACACCTGTTCTTCAGAGAAAACCTATAACTCTTCTGTTGTCTGCAATTAGAATTCTGGAATTCCCTTCATTCTTTTGCGACTTAAGTATCCAGCCCTAACATGACGTTCCCTCACTAACGAGGCCTTAGTAACTAATTACTCTGTTGATTTTCCCATGCGTTTTAGATAGACCTTCCCACCACCGGCAGACTTGGACGTGACAACCCTGACGTTGACTGGAAGGTACAGAGTGGGCTGCATGGCGTATTTATTTTGCCGTGATGGGTTTAGTTATTAACTAACTTTATGCTTAATGGGAAAAGATATTGTGGCTCTTGCTTTGACATCTACTTATTTAGTTACTTAATTAGGAAATGACTACTAGTACGACAAACAGAACAGGGACCTGTGTGGTCATAAATGTTAGAAAAAGTGCATGCCTATGTGTATTTTTCTAATTAGGATTACGTGTGTGGCCCTTGAATCTACTAACTAGGATTACATGTGTGTCCACTGACGCTACCCCCCCCCCCCCATTGACTCTGCTGACTGGGACTACATGTGTGTCCACTGACACTACCTCCCCCTGACCACAAATGGGTCGCAGTATGCAAATACTTTGCTGCAACCTCATTGGTATCTACTGCCTTTTTTCTTTATGAGTTGTGGAAGGGCTTCAGGCGTGCACCATTTACCCATCCATGCAGTAAGACTCCATCCATTTGTACAAGCCTTACTGCACCCGAATATCTGATTTATATTATTATGAATGGACCCAACCAATGCATCTGCAATTTCCCTCAGAACTTGTTATTGTAAAGGAGCACTTGTTCCCCAACTTCAAACGACTTCCTCTTGATATGCGTGTCGTGCCAATATTTTTTCCTTTGATACTCCACTGATTGATGGAATTCTGCTACAAACTGGGTTTCATAAAGTTCCATCAGTTGGTTTAATCTGTCTCGTAAGGCACTGTTTTTTGTCATTCTCATTGCCTCTGAGATGAACATGCTAGGTAGTATAGATTCTACTGGTACCACTGCTTCCCTTCTATATACAAATTGAAATGGATTTTTATTACGGAGTCTCTTTAATTTCATCCTATATTCCCATAGAGTCATGAGTATTCTTTCATCTCAGTCGTCCCTATTGGCAAATACGAATTTTGTCAGCCGTTTCTCTAGTACCTTGTTAAATTCTTCTATTTCACCATTGGCTTGTGGGTGGTATGCACTACTCTTGTTGTGTTGAACCATGAATGTCTTTAACAAAGACTCAATGGTCTCATTTAGTAAATGCATGCCTTGGTCGCTTGTGAGGCTCCTTGGGCATCTGAACCATGAAATGATGTTCTCAAATATGAACCTTGTTGTTGTTTCTGTTGTGCAATCCTTTACGTGTACTGCTTCTGCCCACCTTGTGAGGTATTCTATTATTGTTATGATGTACCTTGTGCACAAATGCCTCACCGGTGGAGAAATGGGTCCAATGAAGTCTACTGCCCATTTATCAAAGATTTGCATTGTGTGGACTGGGTGTAGAGGTAGCTCATCACATCACAAAGGCTTCCCGACCCTTTGACGGACATCACATGTCCCAGAAAATTCTTTAGAATCCCTATGGATAGTTGGCCACCATACTCCTGTGTGGAGTATATTTCTTGCGGTGGCCTTCCCTCCTACGACCCTTGTGTGGCACTTCCATAAGACATCATTCCTTTCATGCTGAAGGACACATTGCCTTAGTATTTGATCTAAGCCCATCTTGTAGAGGTGTCTTGCAATCAACTGGTAATCTGCTGCCCTAAATACTAAGTGTCATCTCTGTGTTATTGTGTATCCTGTTGGGCAGTGACCAGTTGTTAACAATGAGGAGATCTATTCCAGGTGGTTTGGGATTGCCTCTATTCTGAATAAATCAACATCGGCCAATCGATCATCCACTGCTCCTTCATTCTCCCCTGTTTCCAGTCGCGACAAGTGGTCTGGTCCCACATTGAGTCTGATGGGCTTTACCACTACTTCAAACATAAATTCCTAGAACAGTAACAACCATTGGCATATTCTCCCTTCTACTACTAACTTTTTTACTAAATATTTCAGTGTCAAATGGTCTGTGAAGAATTTGAATGGCACGCCCAGTAAATAGTATTTTAACTTTTGGAGAGAGTAAACCATTACCAAGGCTTCTCTTTCAGTTGTTGTATAGTTTCTATCCACAATAGACAACTTTCTTCTAGCATATACATTGGATGGTCTATGTTTTTCTCCCCTGGTTGTGCCAAGACTGCTCCTAGTGATATTCCTGATGCATCGATGTGCACATGGAACATTTTTTCCAATCAGGATACACCAATATAGGGGCGCTTACTAGTATTTCTTTTAAGTTATTCAGGGTTGTCTAACAATCCACAGTCCAAATGAACTCTTCCATTTTATCCAGTAATTTTTCCATTGGAGATGTTATGGATGCATAATTCCTGATAAATCACCTGTAGTACCCCGTATAACCCAGACTTGATCTTAGTTGTTTTATGTTGTGTGGTGGTTCCATGTGGATAATTGCCACAACCTTTGCATGGTCTACACATACTCCATCCTTGCAAACGATATGGCCTAGTAGATTTCCAAAGAGGATTGTGAAGATACATTTCTTGAGATTTAAAGAGATCTGCAATTGTGTGCACCTTTTGAACATTATTCTTAATAGGTTGGTGTGCTTTTTCAAAAGATTGTATACTATCTAGTTAGCCATGTAAACTTCTAGAAAATTATGAATATAATCTCAGAATGCAGCTATGACAATACTTGAGAAGACTGTTGATGCATTATTTAGTCCGAATGGCATAACATTGTATGCATATGAGCCCCACTCCATAGTGAGTGTTGTTTTCCTTTTATCCTCTTCAGCTATTCTGACTTGGTGGTAACCTGAAAACCCATCTGTGAATGAATATGATTCGTTCCCCGCAACATTGTCCAGGACCTCATCACTAAAGGGCATGGGAAACGGGTCATGCACACATGCATTGTTTAGGCTTCTGTAGTTGACACATACTTTGATTTCGATTGCATCCTTCTTGTTCTGAATAACTATCAGCCTTATCCAATCAGCTTCATCCACTAGAAAAATGATTCCTGCTTCCAACATTTTGTCAATTTCCTTCTTAACTTTCTCTTTCACCCTTGGGTTTAATCCGTATGGACTATGTTTCACCGGTTGGGCATCTGGTCTTAAGACAATTTTCATTTCCCAATGTTTCATTTTATTCCCTTCAGTTCTACCACCGAAGCTAGGAATAGGTCCTGATATTTGTGCAGTAGGTCCAAAATTTCCTTGGTAGCTTACTCGCCCTAGTAGTCTTCCACTGATGCTATCATGGGCTTATCCTCTGACCCAACATTTTTCTTCCTCAGCTTCATTGGTAGAAGGTGATCACCTTCCATTAGGGGGCTCTCTCCCTCTCCCCTTCTATTTCCCCGAAGGCTAGGTGTCTCAGTCCCTCCAACCCGTTGTCGCCATCTGGTCCTACATCTACCCTATCATACGTTGCATATCCTGGAGACTCTATTTCATACAGATACTGAAAAAAAAGAATTCATAGGGCCTTCCCTCAACCAATGGCTCTGGTGTGAACAGAACTCCCTTTATTTCTTGGAGTGCCTCATCCCCTTTGAATGAGAAGTTGCTAACAAACTGTACCTCCACAATATCCCAATCTGTTGTCTACTGACGAAGCTCCTCTTGGACATATTAAGCTTAGGGGACAGTTCCAAGGGTATTTATAAATGCATGTACCCATTGATCCTTCATCATTCCTTTACTCTCCCAATTCATTATGCAATCCTTGATGTGCTTCTCGGGACTTGAATCCCCCCAATATCTTTCCTTATCTGGTGGTCGATCTTCATCCTGGGCAAATGTTTTCTTTATGGCTTGTTTGACACTCACCCAGTCTCTTAGTGCATTGCAATGTGTTTTCCACCATGTTGTCGGAGTTTCCATGGGGTCGATACTTAGAAAGGAGGTCGTTTGATCCTCTGTCATTTCCCAGTCTACTCCGTCTAAGAAGGTGTCCACTAGTTCAAGGCCATGACACCTTGATTAGTAAACTATCTCCATTTCTCCCCGGTTTAATCGGTTTATCACTGCACATTGTCTAGTGGTCAATTTGTATCCCCCCTATTGCCATGTATCCCATGCATCTTTTGAACCGGTTTTCGATCTTTGGATACTTTTCTAGCTTACTGATCCTTCATGGGGTTGATGTAGTCCTCCCTCTTCCATGTTGTGAGCATGTATAGTTGGTCTAACCCTCCTGTCTCATCCTTGTCATCTACTGGTTCTGTGAACCTAGATCCCTCGTAGGGGTCTAACAGCCCTCATAGGGGTCTAACAGTTGGATCACCCTTAGCATGTCTTCTTCAAAAATCAGTAGTTCCTTCTTTAGGTCTATGAACGCATAGTTCTCATATGCCCAATCAATTCCTAGGAGTGTTGGGTATGGTTCTGTAACCCCCATGATGTCAATCACCTCGAATTCAGTGTGCGTCTTCACCCATGCCACATCAACCTCTACATTCTCCAATCTCCCAATTGGTAGTATGCAATACTGATTTTCCATTCTTAGTTGAATTGGCGAGTATTTTAGTTGAGGCTTCCCCATTGCCTCCCAAGTTTTCCTAGGTAGGATGTTTACATCCAACCCAAAGTCTAACATGGTGTCCCTTATCTGGAATCCTGCCACTTGCGCATTGATTCAGAACTCCTTGTCGCTTCTCCTCTTGTTTTGTTTCACTCTTCTAGAAGCCTTATCTGACAACCTTGTGCATGGTCATTCCACTTCTTCTTCTTCCATGCACACCACAACCTTTAGACTTTTTCTCAACTCCTTCAGCATGCCTTCATACTCAACAATTTTCAAGAATAGTTTATACCATTCCCCAATCAGCTAGGTGTGATCAGGCATGTGATCTCGTGGCTTATTATTATCTTTCTTCATGGTCTTCCCTTTGAAATACTTAGCTGCTTCCTAATAGTATTGCTTTTGGCGTTCAGGCTTATACCCCTTCTGTGGAGACATTGCTTTAAGGATTAAGGGGGGGGTTCTGTGTAGCGGTCCTCCCCTATCTTCATCCCTCATCGGGTGACTATATTAATATTTGTTGTAGGGAGGCTGTCATCAATCCGTGGTTCAACATTGACCAAGTTGGACCCTCTCTGTATGGTCCTTTCTTCCCACTTTTCAATGAGTTCCGGACAATCCTCCATTGCGTGGGTATTAATTCTACATTGTGAGCACCATGGTATCCTTCGCAGCATACATTCTCTAGCAACATGCCCTTCCTGGTCACAGTTGTAACACCTCACCGGCCCTCTTCCTCCCATTCTTCCTCCTCGCCCATTTCCTCCTCGTCCTCCCCAGTTTGACTCATTAATTCTAAATGTGGATCTATCTATCCCTTCTGTTAGAGCGTCCAGCACTTGGTACTGATCAGTGTGATGCGTCATTGGTGCGAAAAACTCATAGTAGTTGTTAGTGGGGACATTAGAGTACTTTTTCAAAATGGGGCACATCCATGGTAGGTGTCCATATGCCCTATAGATCTCACAAAAGTCTTGATTATTCCTCCTTGGGAAGGCCTCTTGTGCTCCTAACACTGTAACTCCTACGGTTGGTGGGTTTCATGACAACCCCACAACCCCACCTAGATGATTAATCCCTCGCAACCTTGGGAATTATATCGCAACGTGTCCCTCCACCATGCAATGGGTGCACCAAACATTGGGTCTGGTTGGACGCATTGGGTAAAGATCTTTCAGTTTCTCTATCAAGGTCATGATCTATTTTTTTAAGCCTAAAATTGATGGATCTTGAAATCTTGTCCCCCCTATACTCATGTGGTAATCCCGCCATAGATTCTATGTGTTATGCTTGTTCCAACGCATCTTGGAGGGTTCCTATATTTTGTTGTGTTAGTGGCGTTCTGGTAAAAGGAAAGAATGCCTTAATGAACCAGTCTTACTAGTAGTTTGGGTCCAGAGGTAACTCAACTTCAAAATGGCATCCTTAAACCTTTGCATGAAATCCCAAGCCGTCTCCCCCTACTTCTGCTTAATTTCCTATAGTTCCGATAGCCCTTTCTGATCCGTCTGTGGCACCTTGAATTCCTGCACAAATCCTCTCTTAATATCATCTATTGTGGGGTTTTGATTCGCCCACTTTATAAACCAGCTCAGAGCCCTTTCCCTTAGCATGGTTTGGAATTCTACTTCCCTTACATTATCGAGAGTCTAACAGGCCCTCCAAATAGCTTCGCAGAGATACCAGTGTTGCTCTACATCCTCATTTCCTCTCCCCACAAATTCAGGATATTTGGTAAAATATCCTGCCATGTTGATCTGGATAAGAGCTACCAGCACGAACCCTTTGCTCCTTGACTCCTGGTATCCCTGTAATCTTAAATTACTAATACTACTATTGCTTGTGTCGCTCCCAATGTTGAACTTGATACAATATTTCTCTCGCACACTATATACCCACACTGCCTAAATTCCTCTAGATTGTGATAAAGTACTAGGGGAAGATCAGGGGAAATGATACCTATGTCTCAGGGGAGTTGTTGCTGAATCTTAGCGGATTCCTCTTCTTCATTTAATAATATCCTAATCATGTCGCCCATATCCTCTTTGCTTCCTTCTTCAAGCTCATGTGACCTCTTCTCTTGCGATTCCCTTGTTGCAACATGTACTTGTGATCCGTCTTCTGCAACCCGCAGGTAAGGTTCATCCTCATTTCCCTGGATCCTTCATCTTCTTTCATTGCTCTTACTTTTCCCAACACCTTCTTCTCCTTCCTCTTCAACTGAGGGTTTTCCCTTCACTGCTCCTACTTGGTGGGGCCCCATCCTTTTCTTCCCCAGAGTTTGAATCACTCTCACCTGCCACTTATCCACTAACAGTGCCCTTCATTGGACCCTAACATCTCTTTCTTTCTTTAGTTCTTTGACATTCATCCCTTCAACAACATCTCTATCCTTCAACCGACAAAATTCCCCCTTCTACGTTCTTCCCCAAGTATTGGGGTTTTATGCTGCCATCCACGCGGCGGGCGAAGGCAACAGTCCTTCTTCCACTATAAAAATCTTAATTTATGTTGGTACTTCCCTCATCAACTCACCTATCAGTCCCAAGCTGAACATAGCTTCTGCCTTTGAGAAAGACGGATAACTCCCCGCGGAAAACTCAACTACGTATCCTTCCACCTTAGTATTTACCCAAAAATCGACTGCTCTAGTCAGATCAATATCCAATTGTTTCAGCAGGGAAAAATCCAACGGAGTCCAGCTGCAGCGAGCTGTCGCCAATCCACCTAGATGAATCTATCCCTTCAGCCTTCTTAACCAATTGTATAGGTCCTCTGGGAACTTACACCAGAAAATTTCATATTGATCATTAGTGTCGTCGGCATATAAAATTTCCTCGATTACCCTACTGATCGGTTGACTTCTACAAGTAGCTTGCTCCACTACAAACTGATCTACTTTATGATTCTACCAATCCCTAATCTCTCTCTTAAATATCTTTGACACCATATTCTAAACCAGATCTTGTATCTTCAGGTCCCGCCAACGGAACCGTTTGGTGGCTCGAAAGGGTCATCATGGGGAAGATCCTAGGTTTGGGCATAGGAGGCCAACAATGGTCTGTTCTAGTCTAGGACAACACCAACATTTTCACCTTACCCCAAAGGGCAAGGAATCTCACCCTAGGCACGCTGCGACCAAAAGGGAGAAGGGTTCAGCATGGAGTCGAGAAAGTATTAACCAGGTTGCATTCAATCACATATATGGACACATTATATATAACACAGAGATAACAACATACTCATGATAATATAAGGACTACTGATGACATGCAATTGATAAGACATTAAAAAATTTAAAGATTCATCATACACAGGGCCTGGATACATCATAAGCCGCAACTGATCTTAGCAGGTCTTTATATTAATCTTAACAACAAACATTACAATATAACTCGGCTTCAGCCGCAAACAACTACATGAAATACCCGGATTAGTTCCGTGGTTTTAGTTCAGCTTCAGGGATCATGTCTTCTAGGCTCCTGCAACCTTCCCTCAATCTACCACAACTAGGGATCCTTTCACCTCCTTTCACAGCTCTGTTTCTCCTCTCCTTAGCCTTGCTAAATCCAACCCCGCTCCTTTCTTGGTCTTCTCCTCTTATATCCTTCACTGTTACCTGGACTGCTAGTTCTTGCTTAGCTGTTCTTCCCCTCGGATGCTTCTGCACCTTCCCACCCCCTTGAATACCTTTGCCTTCCACTACCACCTTGCTGCAACTCTTGCGCAACTGCTTGTTCCACCAACCAACCATTGCTGCCACTCGTTTCATTCTCATCCCTTGGTAAAACAAAATTGGTCAAAACCTTTTCAAAATTTAAACAAAGGCCCCAATAGAGGCCCATTAAACAAATAACAAAAATACTAAAAGGAGTTAGGAATGTATAGGATGATGAAATACTTAAGAAAACAAAAAGGATCAAGAATATAAACTCTAATGAAGAATAAATCAACAAAAAATACTATAAAATGACACCAATACCTATATAGATAAATAAACAAAAAAAATAAATCACAAAAAGAAACCTAAAAAATAGGAGGATAGGATAAGGACCCAACTTCTACTAATAATCCAACAATCGTCTCTATTCAAATTATCGTGTCTTTTTCAATTTCTAGGTTGTCCCTCAATTTACGATGATGGAAATGGCTAACCCTAGCAATGACTTGGGCCTCCTCAATGCAGATGTGATAGTAAAATTTATCAGCATGCTCTGCCAAAGCAGAGGAGTGGGTCTTGCCATGCTTAATGTTAGCAGCATGCTCACGAATCCTTTGATTAATCAAGCAAAAAATCTCACAATGTAGGGAGTCCCACAGTAGCATGGGATAACATAAACAACCTTCACATTCTTGGGGTCCACTGGATCTTTTACAGATCTAAGAGAGCTTCAGATGGTATATATATATTATATATATATATATATTATATATATATATATATATATATATATTTCTTGTGTATATTTTTATTTAGTTTGTTTTATTTCCATAAATTATTTTATTTATTAAATGATCTTGTCTCGATCAAGGTCTTGACTCCTTGATTATTTTTCACTTCCCTCTTTGGAGTTTGACTTTGATTTTTTTATTCTTATTAGTTTTTTTTCCCAGTAGTAGACTTTTTTTTAAATATTTGACTTTTATAAATTAATTTTTTAAATATTATTTTAAAAAACTAGTCATTTAATATAGTCGTTACTTATTAATATTTTTTTTTAATAAATTAATACATAATTCATAATTTAAATATTATTTTCAAAAACTAGTCGTTTAATATAGTCGTTACTTAATAATTTTTGTTTTTAAATATTAATAAATTAATATCATAATTTAACTATTATTGTTCAAATATAGTCATTACTTGAAATTATGGTCTCTACATTGATCTCTATTTAAGCCTTTTCCATGGCCTACCTCTTCATCTCATCCTGATGATGAGCCACACTTGTTGGTTCGAAACACGTCGACCAATCATTTCTCTTATGTGCTTTGTATCAAAACGCTTTTCTTAATTCATTATGGATCACAGAAGCCTAAATTCAGATATTACATGTCATCAAATGAGTAGGAACTTGATCAAGGAAGCATTGGCTAAACAAATAGTGACATGTTATTTCATGATTTCACATTGGAATGTTTCCGCCACTAAAGGGTAATTGCCATGGTAAAATAGTGGTGTAATTAATCTTTTTTATGTATGATTGATTTACTATCACATTTAATCTCAATTTTTTCTGGACGACGGAATTTAAATTATGTAGGGTTAAGAGTCATGCAGGGCTAATAAAAACATAATGACAAAAACTCAAAAATCAAAGGGAAAAGGTGCCAAAGCATGTATTGTTTTCACTTGACAAAACTCTGTTTTTATATTGTTTTTTCTTTTAAAAGACAGTAACTTTGGGCACGGTTTCCAAACAAATGGGAACGTATTTTTGAAAACAAGAATAATAGTTTTTTTGGCAACAGACCCATTAACAGAAAATTCTCTCAGATTTTGTATGACTATCACGGTGTTCGAGATTCGAATCGATCTTTGAAGCCTATTTTTCAAAAAATTGTTAGAAACAAAAAAGCTCATAGATCCACTTCCTTTAGAAACACCTTAGTATTAAAACATACATTTGTGGTCAAAGATCAACTCAAAATTTGGTGGGGATTTCCTTCAATATTTTAAGGCAGAAGACCACATTCCATATTTCAGGCACAATATCACCAGGCAAGTTCAACATGTGGAAACTAGCTGGCATGATTTTCAACTAATATTCAGGTTGATACCTTGCAATAGTTAATTATACCCAATAATAAAAGGAAAGAGAACATATGTGGTAGTAAAATCCCAAATATCAAGGGCCCGATTCCAACTTTAGACCAACAATGCCAACAACTCGAGAGCCTTGGAGATTTATTTGAAATTATCATTTGTTTTTCATTATTATTATTATTATTTTTGTTTCCAAAAAGATAGAAATATTTTGGGATATTATTTTTATTATTTAAGAAAGGCTATGTAATGTAATAGGGGTTGGGATTTTTTGAAGGAAAACCTTCTTGTGTACTCTCTGTGCTTGTCAAATATTATGATACAATAGTTTATGTGAGTAGTGGTAAATATTCATGTGTTTATAATTCCCTGTATGTTTTCTAAGTTTTATATTTTCTTCAATATTTGAATACAATTTTTTTGAGTTGGAATTCATACATGTGTGCTCCAGATTCATCTATTCAAGTATTTGTTACTTGTTTTTCATCCAAATATTACAATAGTAGATTACAGTAGTTACTTTAGGTGTTCTATTATTCTCTTTTATTCTCTCATTTATAAAACTTGTCAAAGGAGTTGCTGCTATCTTGATTTTGCTTACACTCGCTCATTGAACATGTGGTTAACATAAAAACGATTGGGTTAGACTCCATGCCCAATGATGTAATTTCCAATAGTCCAACCAACCTTAGTTCCCCTTAATTAAATATGGTCAATGAGCTTATAATCCTACTGCTAAAGTGATCGTGAGTAATAGAGTCTTAAGGAGAAATCCCTCTCCAGATTGAAGGACCAACTTTCAATCCAAATTTGTTAGAGGTTACCTTATTTTTCCCTCTACATCCAAGGTTATTTCTAAGTGATAACGTTTTGGTGCCATTGTTGGGGAGGTGAAAACTTAAATAAAATATCCCAGAAGAATGACAATGATCATATTTTACTTTTGATGGTGAGAAAAGGTAAAACACAGAGCAGTTGTGCACCATTCACCTGACGACACCATTGTAAAATAGTGCAAAGTTCTGAACATCCATGCTGACTCCACTATCCAAGGAATTCATAGTTTAAAGTACAAATACATTTTCCTAATCAATTAACATGAAAGGGTATTTGGTAAATCTTATTTATATTGAGGGTTTAAGAAATACTGGGACAATTTTGATGATGATCAGATTGATGAATCTTTTTCAAGGTTTTTATATATTTATTTAAATTCATGCAAATGTTCTTCCATAGATAAAACGCATTTTCTTGGAAAATTTACTATAGAAATTGAGAAAGATGTTGAAGTCTTAGAGGCTCAAATACAGTCCCACAACTTCCAAGATCATAGTCAATATTTTGAAATTTCTTTCCAGCAAAAAAAAAAGAGATAGTGTTGCCCTCTTTTCTCACGATTGAAGAATGTCTTGTTTTTTAACAAGAATTTGACAATTCATCGTTAAAACGATGGTTCGAAATAAAGGTGACACATGAACAGACCAACCATAATAGTAAATTTATGGATTACCTTGAAGATAAACAAACAAAACATTATTTTTATGAACATGTAATTGATTATAAAAAAGGATTTTTCAGCTTTAATTATCAACCATGTCTCTACTATGAAAAGTAGATTTATCATCAGTTGCCAATATCATTATATTTTTCATTTTTCTGAAGCATAGTCAAGAGGTCCAATTATCTTATTAGATACATAATTGGCTACAATGGAAGTTGAAGTTACTTGATCCGATATTTGTTTCAGTGGTTTAGAGTAGGTGGGTGGGATGAATAAGCTCAACATTTTGAGCATATTTTGTAGCCGTTTTACTTTGGTATGCAGTTCATTTTGTATAGTATCGGTTTGGATTTAGTTCAAGAAAAGGTATTGATTGTAGAAATGTTGCGAGTAGCCCAATGGATCAGACACTGGAGCTGTGATTTCTTTGTTGCCTCACAGGGAGGAAAACATCCCCATTGGAGCCAGTTGTTATGTCAATTTTTCTTCATAGTTTTAAATTCAATAATGTGACTTTTTATTATTCAAAAAAATTAAGGGTACTACAGTGGGATTGTTAGTGCCAACTATAAAATGTTGAATAAAGACACTAACAATTGGAGTATCAGCACTAGGGTTTTAAAATTTAAATTAAATCACTAACAACTAGAGTATTAGTGCAAAATGTAAAATTTAAATTTTTCATATCAAAATCGAAGTAGTGAAAGGTTACATGATAGAAAAAAAGTGGGCACGTGATCAAGTTAGTGTTGGCTAAACAAATGGTGGCATGTCGATTCATGATTTCACATTGGAATATTTTTTCCACCGAAAGGTAATTGTCATGGTAAACTAGTGGTGTAATTAATCATTTTTATGTATGATTGATTTATTGTCACATTTAATCTCAAGTGTTTTTTGATAGTGAAATTTATATTGTGCAAGGTTAATCAAAACATAATTACACAAACTTAGCACTCAAAGGGCAAAAGTGTTAAAGAAAATTTTGTTTTCACTTCACATAACTCTTTTTTAAAATTATTTTTTCCTATAAAAGACTATAACTTCAAACACAATTTATGAACAAATCAGAAATTATTTTTGAAAACCACAATATTTTTTGTCAGGAATGGAACCATTAACAAAAACCTCTCTTAGGATATTGAAATGGATATTTGAAGCCTATTTTTCAGGAATTCGCTAGAAAAAAAAAAGCTCATGGACAACTATTGATGGGCCACCTCATCAATTCGGCTTGGGAATCAAATCAACAAATGGAAATCAGACCCACATCCTCAGGAAGCACTTTAGTATTCAAATGCACAATTGTGGTCAAGGATCAACTCCATCATTTGTTGGGGATTTCCTTTAGTATTTTAAGGTAGAAGATCACATTCAATATTTCAAGCACGATATCAGCAGACAAGTTCCACATGTGGAAACCAGTTGGCATGATTTTCAATAGATCTTCAAGTTGATACATTGAAGTAGTTAAGTATACCCAACAATCAAAGGAATGAGAACATATGTTGAAGTCAAATTTGAGATATCAACGATCTAGTTCCAACTTTAGACCAACAATTCCAACAATTTGAGAGCCTCGGAGATTTATTTGAAATTATCATTTGTCTATCATTACTATTATTATTTTTGTTCCCAAAAATAAAGAAACATTTTGGGATATTATTTTTATTATTTAAGCAGGGCTATGTAATGTAACAAGGGTTGGGATTTTTTTAAAGAAACCCTTCTTGTGTACTGTGTGTGTGATCAAATATTATGATACAACATTTTATGTGAACAATGGTAAAAATTCATGTGTTTATAACTCCCTGGCTATTTTTCAAGTTTTATATGTTCTTCAATATTTGAATACAAAGTTGTTGAGTTGGAGTTCATACATGTGTGCTCTAGATTCATTTATTCAAGTATTTATTACTTGTTTTTCATCCAAATACTACAGTAGTTCCTTAAGGTGTTATGTTATTTTTTGTGATTCTCTGATTTCTAAAACTTTTCAAAGGACTTATTGCGATCTTGCTTTGGCTTATACTTTCTCATTGAACTTCTCATTAACATAAAACTAGTTGGTTGAGACTCCATGCCTAATGGAGAAATTTCCTACAATCCAACCAACCTTAGTTCCCCTCAATTAAAGATGGCCAATGAGCTTATAACACTACTACTAAAGTGACCATGAGTGGTAGAGCCTTAAGGCCAGATCCCTCTCTAGGTTGAAGGGCCAAATTTCAATCCAAAGTGGTTAGATGTTACCCTAGTTTTTCCCTTCTACAGCTCGGGTTTCTTCTAAGTGATAGCATGTGTAACGAGTTGGTGGGTCGACCCAACATGGCAAAAGGCACCCGTATAAAAGAAGTAATGCCAGCCCATGACTACACATGAATAGAGTTCCCACAAGGGGGTCTCATAATGATTTTTAGAAAATTAATTTTTAGGTGTTAAAAGGAAGTTTATAATTCAATATCGATCATGTAGCATGGAAATAACAAATGATAATAGTTTATTTTAATTGATGAGATAGTGATTTGTGTTCACTAATTTTTACATCAGGGAAAACGCTTGAGCCCTAGGCAGGATCACATGAAGGTAGGGTTCCCAGGCAGCCACGTGGGCATTGCATGGTTGGCACACCAGGGCGCCTGACACCAATGTGGGTGTCACATACTGGACATGCCACGATGCTTGACACCCATGGTGGCCTTGCGTGCTGGGCACGCCAAGATGCCTGCTTGGAAGGGGCGTGCATGCGACAAATTGGTGGGTCGGCCAGACTTGGAAAGGGGTTATCGCACAAAAGAAATAACGTCGGCCCATGACTGCCCATGAGAAGAGTTCCCACAAGAGGGTCTCATATTGGTTTTTAGAGAATTAAGTAAGTTAATGTTTAGTTGTTAAAATTTGGTGTATAATTGAATATTGATAATGAATCATGGAAATAATAAATGATAATATTTAGTTTCCATTGATGAGATAATGATTTATGTTCATGGATTTTCACTGCGGGGTGAATATCTATGCCCTGGGCACGCCCACACGAAGGTGGGCCACTCAAGCACCCATGGGGGTGTCATATGTTGGGCATGCCGAGGTGGCCTGCATCCATGGGGGCATGGTGCACTAGGCACACCATGACATCAAGCGTTCATGGGGGTGTCACATGCTAGGCATGCTAGGGTGTCCAATGCCCATGGGAGCATCGCGTGCTGAGCATGCTAGGACTGCTTCCTAATAGGAGCGCTTGTGTGAGGAGTTGGTGGGTCCACCCAACATGGAAAGGGCCTCTTGGAAAAAAAGAAGTAATGGCGGCCCATGAATGCCCATGAACAGAGTTCCCACAAGGGGGTCTTATAAGGATTTTTACAAAATTAAGTAAAATAAAGTTTAAGTGTTAAAAGTAAATTTATAATTCGATATTGATCATGCAACATGGAAATAACAAATGATAATATTTTTTTTTCATTAATGATCTGATGATTTTGTTCACTAATTTGCATAGTAGGGCAAACCCCCATGCCCTATGCATGCCTGCATGAAAGCGGGGCACCTGAGCACCCATGGGGGCATCATGTGTTGGGCACGCCAAGGACATGAAAGATTCATTGGGGGAAACAATACCATACCATGTGCATTCATATTGGGTGATATATATTGAGGAAAAAATGACATAATATATTGATTATAAAATGGGGGGTAAAGGGTTTTTATATTTATAGGTATAAAGAAAGGGAGCTCAAAGTTAATGAAAAACTATAAAGGGGTATAAAAAAATTTAATGAAAAGGATACCTACAATATCTAGTTAAATTAGGGGTTTTTGAAATTGGGAAGGTGTACTAGGTTCATATTCGTAGGGAATTAAATAGCATCATTATTATAGGTATTTTCCAATATATAGTGGTACTAGGGGTATTTATTAGTATACCATGAATGAACGTGATATGTCAAAGGTTGTTTGAGTGAAGCCCTTGTGGCAAAGGCGCCTAGTGCCCATGGGGGTATTGCCTATTGGGCACATTAGGGTGCTCGAAACCCATGGGGGTGTCACGTCTTGGGCACGCTAGGGCACCCAGCCCCCATGGGGACATCACATTCTAGACATGCCAGGGTGCCCAACGCCCTTGAGGGCATCACATGCTAGGAACGCTAGGGTGCTCGAAGCCCATGGGGGTGTCATGTGTTGGGCATGATAGGGTGCCTGCATAGTAGGGGCACCTGTGCAATGAGTTGGTGGGTTGACCCGAATTGGCATGGGATGCCCGCACAAAATAAGTAATGTCAACCCATGACTACCCATGAATAGATTTCTCACAATGGGGGTCTAATAATTATGTTTAGAAAATCAAGTAAATTAATGTTTAGGGGTTAAAATCCAATTTATAAATGAATATTAATCATGCAACATGTAAATAACAAATGATAATATTTTTTTTTCATTGATGACCTAATGATTTTTTTCACTGATTTTTACAGCAGGGCGAATGCCCACATCCTAGATTCTCCCACACAAAGGCAAGGCACTCAAGCACCCATGGGGGAATCACATGCTCGGAACGTCAGGGCGTCCAATGCCAGTGAGTGCATTACGTGATGGGGACACCAGTGTGACCGAAACCCATGGGGGAATAGTGTTTTGGGCATGCTAAGGCACTCGCCAAATAGGAGGGCCCATGTGACAAAATTATAACATATATAAATGTCAAGGAGATGAAATTATTTATTACTATTTCCCAGTTGCGGGCTTGTTGGCGCTAATTGTCCTTCCTTATCGTATGGAAAGTCTTGATGCTAGCCAGTCCTTATCTAATGTTAATCTTGGTTTTATAGGAAAATATCTAAGGTAAGGCTCTGAGTTATGACCTACGAGCTCTGTCGGTCTCTTCAAGTCCAATAAAAATATCGAGTAGAAGGGCTCCTTAAGCCAAGCTCGCTAGCTTGGGGTTAATATATCATTATAGAACAAGCCTATAAGGTATTTTTTTCAAGTTGTCCTAGATCCTCTCCTAGGTGTATTCTTCTAACTGGCACATAGATCTATATATATGCACTTGTCCCTTCAATATATCCATAGTATTCCCTTAAAACATTCCTTACGGTGGACTATTATTTCCCTTCTGATCATAATGATATCTTCTTTAACAAGCTTGATACCTCCTATAATATTTTCTGTAGTAGAAGCTTCCAAGGTGATAAGTCAAGAAGCTCTACTCAAGGTGATAGATTGATCCTCTTCTTAAGTTCAGGTCATAGTTTTGTAGTTACTCAACACTTACATATAATTTCTCCTTTTGCTACCTTTAACAATACGTCTAATCCCTTGAGATATATGTAGTGTTCTATTGCAAGGTTGTTCCTTTAGGGATTTCAATAGACCCAAAAGGATGTGAAATGATCTTCCTTCAAAGTGTTACAAATTGATAGAGTGAGAGGTATTTATTTGGAAATACTTGTATAAATGTCAGAATATTTGAAGCTAATTGCAGTCCTTTAGGGTGACTGAGCTTTGGATCAGACCTTCCTATGAGCCTTCAATGACTCTATATATTTTGTCCTAGTCCTTCTTAAAATTATTTTCCTTACTACCTATTAGGACTACCTCTAGTCCACAAAAGATGAGCTTAACTAGTAACTTGATCAACTTCACAGAATTGCAGAGAACCTTATTTTCTTCGGATATTTGAAATGTGTTGCAAGACTTTTGAATATTCCACAAAATATGAGATTAACTAGTAACTTGATCAACTTCACAGAATTGCAAAGAACCTTATTTTCTTCGGATCTTTGAAATGTGTTACAAGACCTTTGAAATTCTACATAAGTCTTAGAGCTTTCTCTTAGTATTATCGGCCTCACAATGATTCAAACTCCCCATGTTTTTATTGGTTATAATATATATTGAGCTCCTTACTGAATTTCAAGATAACAGATCTCATTTGTGTTTGTTGCAGTCATCAAGTCATCTAGGCTACTCAATGCAATGTCTATGTCTCACTAGTTAAATTTTCTTTATGAGATGAGTGGCCTATGATTGCAACTCTACAATCTTGATATTAGACAAACATGCATTTATTCTCCAATATTGCATGTATTTTTCCAGAGACAATACTAAAAAAAGGTCATTATCTTGAAATGATTACTATTTTGGTATCCTCTAACTTTGTTCTTTTGACATCCTTTAGCATACTCTTCTTTCTTCTAACTAATCATAGTTCTAACACTATAGTCCATTTCACATATAAGAGGTCTATAATTGTAGCTTCTCTGGAATGTAAAAGGTCTAGCCTCTGAAATCACTCTATGTCACGTCTGGAATCGATGCACAATAGAGACAAGATACACAACTTTGGCATCCTATGGATTGGCAAGGGATAATAATTGTATCTACTATGAATTACGTAATGCAATCTATGTAATGTGCCATTTTCATAATTATAATGCTACCATTACCATAACTCTAACACTCTGGTCCATTGTAATGCCACCACTTTCATAACATTATCACTCAAGTCTCCCTATTATAAAATTCTGATGGCTAGTGCCACGATGGGTGCCATACTATGTAATGGATCATTCCAAGCTAACATTCTCTCAAACTCCCTTTAAACATCAATTTATCTTTCAATTTCTCATTTTTCTTCTTTTTCTCATTTCATGTGGAAGCAACATCTCTTGTTTGGTTGTTATGCATGTGAATATTCTTTCTTGGAGGTAACATGCTCACTAGTTTCTTTTTTTTTTAATAGTTCTCTTAAGTTGATTTGTAACTTTTCTTAGGTCCACTTTACAACTTCTCTGAAGGCACCATGATCTCTCTCTCATCTTTTGTCTTGGATTTTTGGGCATAGCATGTTGTTGGAATTTAATGAATATTATTATTGAGAAATTGTAATCTCTATAAATTACAATGGATTTTACATATAATTATTTCATATAAATTGTAGATAGTAGAGTATATCTATGACACGCACAATCAATCAAAGGGAAATGTCATAAGAAAATGCTTGAAGATTCATAGATTGTCCAATAACCAACCTTGTTTTTTTCTTTGTTTCTCAAGTGGTCTAAGTTATCAAGTGATTACATCAGGCTTGAACTGTGACTTGAGAAACTACGACCCAGGGGCATCTAAGCTACCAAAAGCACCTAGGGATTGCACTCGGCTTAGACCATAGTAGCCCTTAACATGGCTGTACCTTTTCCCATGGAGTTTCGAACCGGTGACCATCACATCACAGAGTGACTTAATAGTACACCCCATCACCATCTATTCTATGCCCTGTGGGAAACCAACCTTGTGATTGAATGGGAAGTGCTCATCTAGGGGAATTTCAAATAGTTTTAGGATGATTGGAAAATGCATTGTAGAGCTCAATTGCAACGTATGTTTGAGGGATACTATGATGATGTTTCAAATCCACTGTAGAGGTTGATAGATCAAATCACAAGACAATACATGAAGATGATCATAGTAAGAGTCATGGATGCTTATGGTTAACTAATGCCTTCTATTGGGTATTAAATACCATGAATTGACATTATTTGTTTGAAGATTCTCTTCTATTCACCAAAATATGGATTAAATGTGTATTAATGATAATGATTTAAGATATCTAATAACAATTGATAAAATATCAACTAAAGTCTACCTCTACTAATTCAAATTACATGATTTTTTTTAAATGTAACCATTAGTGTCAATTTATTATTAATTAATAGAATTAATTATTATTTTCTATCACATAGTTGTTGATTTTATTTTTAAATAATATTTTATCTTTTTAAAATTAACAATCACATTATAAATTTATTATTAAATCAAAAACATATTATATTAATTATTATATTATTAAATCAAAACCATATTATATAATTATTAATTATTAAATCAAAACCATATTATATTATTAAATTATTATTATTAATTACTAGATCGTATATATGTTTTTAGCATGCCATTTTCCCATAGAATAATATTTTTCTCGATTGTTTTACTCCCTTATACATTTTTGGTATGTCATTGCATAGGGTTTTCATAGATTGTATGTTTTGTCAGTGGCTCCACTCCCTTATACATTTGATTCATGTAGATTACAGATTGTGAGTTTTCTTGATGGTTTCACTCCCTTATACATTCGATTCTTACAACAGACCCGAGGGATTTTCAGCGGCTCCACTGCCCACATTCGATTCTTGCAACATACCTCAAGGCTTCTCGGTTCCTCTACTCCCTACATTCAATTCTTGCAGTAGATATGAGGGTTTCTCAAGGGCTCCTTTCCCTACATTCAATTCGGCATTCCTTTGAGTGTTTCTAGGTGGATCCTCCCTATATTCAATTCTTGTAGACCTGATGGTTTCTTATTCGCTCCTCCCTACATTCCATTCGATGTTCATTTGAGTATTTATCAGTGACTCCTCCATACATTTGTTCCTTGCAAATAAGCTTGGGCGATTCTTAGTGGCTCCTTCCTACATTTGATTTGGCATTCCCTTCCCTGTGTGTATGCCTTCAAGAATCCATAGTAGCTGGTGGATTTGAGCATCAAGGTTAAGAAAGGGTAAGTCCACTCCTTGAACACTTGCAATTCAGTTTTTCAAAAAATTGTCACAATCCTAAGGCTAGGCACAATGGAGACAATTTATGCCCTAAAACAAAAACTTATTTTCTAAATGTATGCATTAATAAGAGATTAATAGCATGGTTATTGGTTAATTAGTCTTTTTATTCCTTCTTGAGCCCTTTCTTTGGTCATGGGCTACGACTTATTCATCCATCCAAGAATATGTTATTTATTCATGGGAATTCAGAGGTGGTGAACTGAGCATCCCCTTGGTGGTAATATGAGACCAATAAGTTCATACGTGGTACCTGAAATATGATATTTTCGGCATTATCACTAATGTGTTCTCCTTGATGGAAACATACTTGATGACATTTCCTTTGATGGAAACCTACTTGATGGAGATGTCAACAAGATATGTCTACATGTGACAAAAAAGGATTACCGGTTCAGAGACAGAAGAATGATAAAGATGAATTTTGAAGAAGTATACACAAGTTATATGAAGCAAAGTCATGTACATGCTCAAGGTTGGTAAATCAAAGTTGAGTATACATAGGCTATATGAAGAAAAGTCCTGTACGTACTCAAGTTTGGTGAAGAAAAGTAGAGAAATTACGTGTGTTCCGTGAAGAAAAGTTGCATACAGATGTGAGTATGAATAAGAAAAGGCGCATACATATTCCACACCATGGTATTCAAAATATCAAGGATCTTTACCATGGTATTGACCTATGGTATTGAGCCTAGTAATAGATATTTGATCCCATCCAAGAATACCATTGGCACTAGTACGATTTTTACCTATGGTATTTTCTAAGGATTGAGCTATATAAGGAGATGAATATCAAAGTGTTTGGTGTGAAAGTGATGAATATTTCAAGAATAGTTTGATCTTAATCAAGTATGCATGTAATGGGGCTATTGATGATTTTCTTAATCTGGAACTACATTTGCACCCCAGAATTTGATGATGGATCAGATCCAATAGATCTGAAATGGAAATATTGATTATGGGTTGATATGTGATGATAATGTTTTGACATTTGATCATTCTGTGTATGCCGAGATTTGGGTATGTCTGAAGTTCTATTATGCAGCAAAGAATTTGTGTCAATAATTGCAGATATGTACATGGGTTTGATAACCTGAAAGGAACATACACACGTGGGTTTAATACTGGTAAGTCATGTATCTATTCAGATCCATACGTGGGTTTGATTCTTGAGAAGTGAACATACACGAAGAAATCTTTTGAGGAAAGTGTGTATATAAGATAGGGTTTTTTTGAAAACATGTCTAATCAATTTAATTAGTCTTGTTGTGTCTCTCTTATCTAGCAATGAAGTCTTACTTGATGATATGGGCTTAATAGTGATGTATTGATTGAGGATTGATATGTTGAAAAATGATAATGTTACTAGTTGTTTGTGATTGAAAATCAGTGATGGTTCTCTGATTATTTCAGAATGATGTAGTGGATCTATTTATGATTTAGTGTTTATTTTAGAGTGGTTGTGGTTTAGTTTCAGGGTTCAATTTTTTGAGATGTGTACGCCAATATGCTTCAAGGAGGTCACGTATACACACGATTTTGCTACAGTAAAGTATCATATATATTCGAATATTTTATTGATTTGGGTTTTCAATTGATTTAGTAAGTTGATGCAGTGTTTGGGTTCAGTATCAGTATTTTGGTTACAATGATCTAACTTTTCTGGTTGTTTGAGAATAAGTTGATTGATTTTGGTTTCGGTTGATTTAGTTGGGTCAAAGATTGGTTATTTCAATTGATGATTGAGTGATTTGTTGCAGCGATCAGTTTCAGTTTTGATATTTGGTTTTTTTATTTAAAGATTATAGTGTGTCGAGTTTGAAAATTTGATGAAACGTGGTCTACAGTTGTGATGTGTTGTATCTAGTGGATCCAGTGTGAAAATTTATGAAATATGGTCTAGGAAAGTATTGAGGGTTGTAGCCTTCAATGAGGAAGTTGAATATTCCTTCCAGTGGTTGTTGGTAAATCAATACAAGGGGTTGGAGCTCACTTCCTATGGGTGTCGATAAATGATATCACGGGATTGGAGCTTCATTCAAGTGGGTGCTGGAGAACGAGAGAAGGTTGTAGCCTTCTTCACGTGGATGCCTATGTGTTGGTATGAGTCTGCGCTAGTACAACATTGTAAGAAGTTTTATTTATAATTAAAATAAGACGGCGACAACAACAACGGTGTTTATTTCCCACATTGGGTTTCCACCTAAAAGTATTGGTGTTCATGTGTGTTGATGTGTGGCTTATGTGCGATGGTTTATTTTGTTCTTACTGCACATGATTACTATTTAATTAATGTTTAATGAGTTATTGATACATTGGCTCAAGTTAAATAGATGATGAATTAACTGAGAAGTAAGAATACTGGATATACGCTAATTGTCTACATAACAATCATGTACATACGTGGGTTCCATTCAGTAAATTCGTGTATAGTAATATGGATATGAAATTGAAAAGTTTGAATATTTTTAAAATATTTATTTAGCACTCCCCCGACCACCACCACCCGCGCCCCCCCCCACACCCATATCAATACTTTTCTCAACAATTGGAATCAGAGAAGGTCCTTTAAAAGAAGCTTGAATGCCTGAAGGAAGATTCATCAAGATGAGTAGTCAAGAAGGAGAATTTTCTATTAGAGCACCTTTATTTAATGGAACTAACTTTGTCTTTTGGAAATTTAGGATGAGAGAATACTTACAAGCACTGGGAGATGATGTATGAGAAATCGTTGAAAGCGTATATCAATATCCAACCTCCATTCCCATAGATAATGTAGAAAAAATATAGCATGAAATCAATGCAAGGGCTCTAAATTCCATCTTGGGAAGTGTGGCCAAGTCTAAGTTTGTGAAGGTAATGCACTTGAACACAACAAAGTGAATGTGGGATAAGATTATCCAAAATTATGAGGGAGACACCAAGGTAAAAAGTGATAAACTCCAAACATTGAGAATATAGTATGAGAAAATGAAAATGCATAATTATGAAATCATTGAAATGTTTTTTATTAGAGTATATGAACCAATTAATTCCATGATAAGTATTGGTGAAGAAATAAAAGATGCTATTGTTATTGAAAATATTTTGAGATCACTAAATCTGAAGTTCTATTCCAAAGTCTCTGCTATTGACAAAATGTAGGATTTAAAAAGTCTCACACTTGATCAAATCCATGGAATATTTATAGCATTTGATATGACGAAAGGTGGTCCTTTAGACATAAGAGAAGCAACCTTCAAAGCTACTGCAAAAGAAAAAGGACAGGAAGAATTAGGTTATGTATCAGAAGAAGAAGAGGAAAACTTCGTAAAGAAACTCCAAGTTGGTACAGGAGGATTCAGAGGTAAGATTCACTTCAAATGTTTTTCTTGTGGTAGAGTTGGTCATTACGCTACTAAGTGTCCCTATAGAGAAAATCATGAGAAAGGGAAATAAGCCGCAAAAATAAATAGGGGAAGGTTTGAAAACAAGAGACATTTTTATACATGTTAGTGTCGGTATCTTCATCCCTCCATCAGTGATCAAATTCTCTTTTTGCATGCATTTTCAGTGTCCCATCCAATCGGTTGCATTCCATTAGGTCATGGATCAACTGATGGAAGTGGTTCATTATCAAATTTCCCTCATGGTCTTTACCTGCTGGCCTATTTTCAAAAGTTCAAGTCATTTACAGTCATTTTTTGTCATTTACATTTGTAAAAGCCATTTTTAGGGTTTTAGGTCTCATTAGGTCTAGGGTTTGCCACCATGGTCTTCAAAAGCTCAATAAGAGGTAAAAATGCACATGAGGATGTTTAATAAGCTCATAAAATCACAAATTTCATTGATGATTTGCTTCATAAAGGGTTTTTACCTCAAAACTCTGTTTTGAGGTGAAAACAAAGTTTTTCTATTTTCATGTACAAATTTATGTAATTTTATTGTTTTCATATGTAATAAAGCTTCAGCTACAGCCCTTGGTCACCTTGCCAATTCCAGCACTCCAGCTACTGCAAAAGAAACAAAAACATCCAAGCGTCATGTTCATCAAATGAAAAAAAGAGCAAAAACTGTAAAAAAACGGGGTTTTTAAAGCAAAGTGAATTCAACTTTAGGAAAGTGGGTTTCTAAAATGAAAAATTAAAGTCAAGATGATATAAAATTATCTTTAGTGTTTGGAAGACCTTATTTTGTGCGAGTGAGAGAAAGCTAGAAGAAAAATCGCACTTTGAGGAGAAAGAGGGAAACTTGCAGTGAAAATTCCAGTTTTCGTCGGCGCGACGCACCTGCCTAGCGCTACGCACCAGGTGCATGTTTTCCAAAGGAATTTCAATGGGCACTATGCACAGAAAGTGCGCTACACTCTTGGGTGTTGGCGCGGCGCATCTGTTGGCCAAGCTTCAAAACGAATTTCATTGCTTTTCCAAGCCTCCATGTTTGAAAATATCATCTCTTCAAGTAAGTACACCCTCCCATCTTCCCTAGCAAGAGAAATTTGTCATCCATCATAATGATTTGAATGGTGAAAAATCAAACCCTATTTGCTTCAAAGTTGTCTTGCAAAACTGTCTACAGTTTTTGTTATTCTTGCTTTTTTCAGTCCCTTATATGATTTTCCCACATCCCATCCCCCTGCACTAAATTTCCCTAATTTCGTTCCCCTTTCCCTCTCCCATTGACACTCACCTTACACCATATCACCAAACCCTAAACCCTATACCTATTTCCTACTATTCCCCAAACCCTAATTCCCTTTTCCTAAACCCTATCATTCCCTGAAACCCCTACTGGTATCATCAAATCCTCCTTTGCACTTATACTATGAGTCAACCCTTTTATCCCCAAAAGAAAAATAGCAATCACCCTATATTTAAGAAAATATCTTCATATTCATCATTCTACACTCTATATTTGCAAGTATGGAAATAGATTCAACTTATAAAAGGGTTGATGAAATTGTCAGTGATTCTTCCCAAGAGGTTCATGCACCAAGAAAACCACATAAGGGAGGAAAACACATCCGGGAGGAGCCCATCACTCTCATAGAGTTACTAGCTTGCCCTCTTGTAGTAACATGTTTTAAACATCAATCTTGCTACCAGTTTTGTGAGATGGTGGAGAGGGTGAAATATCACCATGAACTTGTTAGGTTATTTGTTCTTCACCTTCACAATGGTCAGGTGAACCTAGCTAGTGTCTCCTTCACTTTGACACCTGAAACTATTTCAGCAGCAACATGTATTCCTAATGTGGAAGAACAGTGGAACAAAGGACAACATGTGGGCAAAGAGCATTATGAGCCTTGCATCAAGGTTAGTTATCAAAGGCAAATCAGTAGGGTCTTTCCTTTCAGATACCTACAAGACACTTATGCTCCACTCATGAAGCTTACTCTCTAATATTTCACCTGTGAAGGGAGGTTTTCTCGCTTGTACACTTGCCATGTTAGATTGCTGATGCACTTTACTAGAGTGAGGATGATGAACCTCCCCTATTTCATATGTAGAAATATTGAGAAGATGGCTACATTGGTGCAAATGAAACCTCTTCCTCAATAGTTCAGTAGAATTTTTCATTTTTCATTGATCAAAATTTTTGTTTTGCATCAGCTGAGCTTGCTGAATATTTCTTGGGATACTTTCATTGCACATGAGGTATTCAAAAGCCCTCAGGTGACTCCATCGGTGCTTCATGAGGAAGGAGGGCCTTCAAACCAACCAGATGTTCATGAGACTAAACCAATAGGTGTGCCAATGTTTGTCACTTATGAGAAAGGCACAAGGAGACTATTTGCAGCTGCCAAACGAGTATTATCTCCACCAGGAGTAGAAGGGGTCTCATTCTCTTCACCAGACAACAGGAAAATGTTATCTTCACCCGGAGTGAAAGGGGCTTTGCCTTCTTCTTCAGCAAAGTAGGTACAGGACAAAGGAAAACAACCATTGCATGATGAAGGCCCTTCTGAAGGCTAAGATAGAGATTTCATTTTGGTTGAGGAAGAGGACATTGATTTGGCCTCCCAAAGCTTAAAGCTCAAGGATGAGATCATGAAGGAGAAAGAAGCTGAGATCCGAAGAATATCACTTGAACTTGAGAGGGCCAAATGGGTCATTAATTACCTTGAGCAATAGAACAAGAAATTGGAGGAAAAACAAACAATCATGGAGCTGCAAAACATAAGGGAAAACCGACAATTGGCAAAGAAGAGGAAAATCAAGCTAACTTCACTAGAGCAAGAAATAGAAGCCGACCGAGAATAATGGTTGGAAAGAGTTAATATCCACCTTGAGAAGTTGTTGGAAAGGGCCAATAAGGAGAAAAAGATGTTGCGCCACATGGCTTATCACTATTTGGCCCGGAACAAAATTTGTAAAACAAGGATAAGAAGCCTAAAAGCCAAGTTAAGGAGAACTTTGAGGAGTAAGAAAGAGCACGATAAGCTCAAGATCTTGGTTGAAGCTTCATTGGCCTAGAATAGCACTTAAAATAGATCACTCATGCCAAATTTCAAGAAATTTTGTGAACTTTTTGGCATTTTTGAAATTTTCAGGGAAAAAACAGGTTTTTCTGGTAGCTGTGTAGTGCCACCAGTGCTACGCTTTTGATGGGGACCTTGATTTGAAGAAAACTTTGCATTTTTGGATTCCTCATGAAAAGTTATGCATACTTAGAAATTGATAGGAAATTTTGACAAGTTTTGGGTCTCCAAAAGGGCCAAAAACACTGAAACAATGCCCTCTTTGCCACTTTTTGGCCACAAAAGAAGTAGTCTTGGGAGAGTGAAATTTTGGAGGGTTAAATGGACTCCAAATCCGAAAATTCAAGCTTCTCCAGAAATTATACTCACCCATCTTTCCAACAAGCTATCGTGCACTTGATTTGGACCTCGGGAAGCCTTCCAAAAGCAGTTTGGAAAAAGCACTATGCACAAAAAATGGCGCTACGCACAGAATGAAAAAGTGCCAATTTTTCCCGTTTGCTCAAAATTCCACCTAGTTTTCTTCCAGTTTGACTTTTTCTCTCTTATGCTCAAATTCATGATGTGATATGATATAAATTTATGTACTATGATGTAAAAATGATAAAAATTGACTCATGGAGGTAGATGCATCAATTATAGGTGGTTTTGAACTGAATGAATCAGTTTCCATAGTTTTAGAGGCAAGTTGTTCCACTGTCTATTTTCAGTTCCTAGTTTAGATCTTGTTGAAACAGCTCCTTGAATCATGGATTCGACCCCTAATGGCTAGAATAGGTGGTTTTTCACCTATATCTTGTACTTTCTTAGTCATTTGTCAAGGTTGGACTCTTGTGGATGTATTGAGCACTATTGTACATCACTTCTGCATTTTGGCAAGGAAATAAACCAGGGTTTTGCAGCATTTTGTGGGATTCTTGTGGTAATGTGATTTAGCATTGTTTTCTTCTCTGTAATTCAGTTTATCTTATGTTTATGTGTACCGTCATCTATCTCTTTCTGCATAACTAAATTAATCAAGTTTGAAGGGTGGAATTCATTGGTGTTTCAGGGCTCTACCTTGGTGTTTATTTAGTTCTACATGTTGTCTACTATTTGAAGAGGACTCATGACACTTGCATGCCCTCTCCAGCTCCTCACCAGTCTTTAGACTCACCATTACACTCATTTCAAAGTGCTAAGACACTTTCCTACCTCACCCCACAGAAACCTCTGCAAATCTGTGTTCATTTCCTGGATCCAAAATTGCCTTCCCCATCTGATCTAGCAACCCAACCATTAAATTAAATCCAATTCTTCTGAGCAATCATACCTAGCCTAAAATTAGTTTTTATATCAGTCATCTCAAGCCTTCCTTGATAAATTTTCATTGAGATTGACAAGGAGAGAGCCCTCTCCCAACCTAGTAGGGCTAGCTACCAAGTTAAGTGTGGTTTGATGTTACCCTAGACCCGCCTTCCTTCAGCCTGAGGTAGATTTAGGCCCTAACAATACACATGAAGGTAGTTATGTTCTTTCAAATGGTGAAGAAGGTGAGACTGATCAAGAGTGTAAATTAGTTATGGCATTTGAAGATAGAAGTAGTAATGATTTTAATGGCCTAGAAGAAAATGATATTTTTATTGAAAACTTTGATAGGGATATACCAAATGCAGTGACAGTTACAAATGTCAACAAATATTCAAGTTTGGGAAACAATAGATTTCTATTAATCAAGAATGAAGAAGATGATAACAAAGAATTATCGGGTATGATCTTTTGTTCTAACCGCATTCCATTTCCTTTTTCTATGAAAAATGATAGTGATGTTGAGAGTGAAACAAATGAACTTGCACTTATGGATAAAAGTGAAAGTAAGCACTCTAAAGAGAAAATAGATTAAAAAATGATGCCTATAGAAGCATAATATCAAGGCAAGTCAGAAACAATGGATAATGTAGATATGTCTATGCTGAGAAAATATAATTATCAACAATGGAAAGATAAGATGAAGTATAATCTAATGGATCTTGATGTTTGGTATCTAGTATGCAATGGCTACACCAAGACTCCTCCATCAGACGAGGAAGTGAAAAACAACAGTAAGGCTTTGAGTGACATCATTTGTAGCATACCTTATTCAACATTAAATAAGGTTATGCATTATACAACTGCAAAGAAGTTGTGGGATAAGATACAAGAAATCCATGAAGAAATTCCAAAGGAATATTCCCCATCAAGCTAAATACCAGGTAATCCTATCCCTAACAATGTGTCCAAAATGTCAGAGGGGTTTGTTGATTCAAAAGAAGACATGTTAGAAGAGAGTTTTTATCTTAGAACAAAAACTTGATCTTGCCTTGAAAAATATTGTTAATATTAAAGATAAGTTGCAGGCATATGATAACAAGGATCATGTTGGTATGGTATATAAACAATATTATTAAGGTATTGAAGCTAAGATTGTCTCATTAAGAGAAGATCTGGAAAACTCAGATAAGCAGAATGAAGAACTACTTCAAGCATTTGAAGAACAAGAAAATGAATTGAAAAATGAGATTCTCAAATTAAAGGAGCAAGTGGAAGAGGTAAGAAGTGTTGAAGAAGTTATGAAGGAGTATCTAGAAAAGTAGAAGCAATCTCAGGTTGAGGTAAATATCCTAGAAGGTAAATTAGAAGAAAAATATAAACATTTTCTATTCCAAGATAGTACTAAAATTTTGGATAATATTCTTAGTAGTCAAAGGTCTCCCGCCATCAAATTTGGTCTTGGTTTTCATGAAACTATTGAAGGAGAATATAGTTCACAAGTGGAGGCAAGGAATTTAAAGAGTAACAATGCAAAGCCTGAAACACTCAATAAAGAGATAAGAAGTCAACCTAATCAACAACCAAGGGAAGCGAACCTTCAAAGAAAATCATTTACTCCTAATTATATAAATGTTAATTGATTCTCTCCTCTGACCAATAATGTTTAATGTTCTATATGTCATAATAATGGACACGTTGTAGCCAATTGCAAAAGTAGACTATTTCAAGCTAATAACCGCCTCACAGATAGGTCATCAACTTATAGTTACTTTAAAGGATATTATTTTGCTTGCAATATATTTGGTCACAAAGCCATTGATTGCAATAGAAGGAATATGAAACAAAAATATTATGATTCCTCTACTCAAATAAGATGTTATGCTTGTAACATGTTTGGGCATGTAGTAAAAGAATGTAGGAAAAAATATATACAACATGGCAAGCAATCAGCTAAGAATATTGATGTCAGAAGATCTGAAAAAGAGAGATTAACCAACAGTTCTCGTAATAAGAAACAAAATGAAGAACATATAAGGTGTGGTATTGCACTTTTCTCATTTGAAGAAGAAGATGAATGGTACATAGAAAATGGTTTCTATCATCACATGACTGTAGACAAGAGTAAGATTTAGTCTCTCAAGAAAAGCCAATATGGTAATGTTATTCTTGGAACTAATGCTCCAACAAAAGTTATGGGAAAGGATAAATCCAGAACTAATAAACATACAAGAGCATATGATGCTTTGTTAGTCCAAGGGTTAAATAAGAATATTCTAAGGGTAGGTCAAATGGAAGATAAAGTAAATATAATTGTTTTTACATCAACCAAATTCACGGTTATGGGTGAAGAAAATGGAAAATTCATAGCAAGAGAATATAGAAACTGGGAAAAATTATATGTGCTTGGAGAACAAAATTCTTGTAGATATGAGGAGGATTCAGACTTAGAGTAAAAGAAGATGGTGCCCATTGCAATCCATTATTCTTAAAAGAATACTTCTAACAGTGACTGCAGAAGTTATGTGAGGTACTTAACCTCATACGAACAAAATTTTATTATCAGGTCCACATGATCAGTAATCTTAAAGGGACCAATACATGTTTTGTCTTGATGATGATTCCTATGATTGTTTTGATATGCATGTTGCTTATACTACTAACAGTATATATGGTGTAGTAACAATGAACAGGTACATATAATACAAGCTAAGGGGGAGCTGAAGTTGTAAAGTTTCAGCATTTCACTTTCTATGTGTGGATCCTATGAAGACAACTAGCGTATATACACGAGTTCTTATCTGAAAATTTACATATGCTTTTCTATGATGAAGAAACAATGAGACAAACTCAGGAAAAGTTGGAATAGATTCAGGGGGGGACATTTTCTATGCTTCTAATAATGCATTATTGGCCTTATAATTCCTTGAGACATAATGATGCTTATCAATGGTGATGTTTCTTATGTTGCTGAAGTTATTGATTAATGATGAAAATGTGCATGTTGTTGCTAACATATGCTTATGGTACAAATATTATATGATATATGCTAGTTGTTGATGACTATCACGATCTTATTGAGGTCTTTTGTCTTGATTCTAAATATCATATATTTCATTTGATGTAAAGGTCATGCAAAGACCTATATGACGTAATAATTGTAAAATCAGTCATATATGGACTATTGTGGTCAAGTCATGTAATCCCATATTTTTGGTAATATGATGTAATTTATAAACCCACTGTGACTGGGTGATTGATGTGAATTTGAGTCCTTGGTGATAGGAGAAGCCATATTCAGTTGATTCATAGAGTTATGTACTTCAGTGCACATCCTTCAAAAATTTCAACATGTGCTGAAGGGGAGCATGGTCAATATTTAGTGTTCATACTCAGCAGTTCAGATCTACAGTGCTCAAGAGAGAAGCTTTAATTTAGCATTGGTCAACCCTTTTCCCTTAATTTCAAAGGGGGGGAGTAAATTTGTGTTTGAAAATCTTGGTGCTTAGCTTGATGTGTTTCATAGGTATTTACAGGTTGTGGTGACCAAACACCAAAGTGGTTGCCATCAAGTCCAAATGGGGAGATTGTTGGAATTATGACTAATGTGTTGTCCTTGATGACAACCTAGTTGATGAGTTTTCCTTTGATGGAAACCTATTTGATGAAGATGTCAACAAGATATGTCTACACATGATAGAAAAGGATTATGAGTTCAGAGACAAAATAATGATAAAGATGAAGTTTGAAGAAGTGTATTCAGGTTCTATGAAGAAAAGTCATCTACACACTTAGGTTTTGTAAATCAAAGTTGATTATACATAGGTTCTATGAAGAAAATTTTTGTACATACTAAGTTTTGGTGAAGCAAAGTAAAGTATACGTAGGTTCTGTAAATAAAATCCATGTACACAAGAAAGTATGAAGAATAAAAGGCGCGTACATATTCCGCACCATGGTATTCCAAATACCAAGGGTCTTTACCATGGTATTGAGCCCATCAATAGACATTTGATCATGTCCAACAATACCATTAGCACTAGTATAGTTTTGACCTATGGTATTTTCTAAGGGCTAAGCTATGTAAGGAGATGAAGATCAAAGTGTTTGGTTTGCAAGTGATGAATATTTCATGAGTAGTTAGATCTGAAGCAAGTGTGCATGTAATGGGGATATTAATGTTTTTCTTGATCTGAAACTATGTTTACACTTAGGAATTTGATGATGGATCAAATCCAGTAGATATGAAATGAAAATATTTATTATCAGTTGATCTGTGATGATAATTTTTTGACCTATGATTATTTTGTGTATGCTCATATCTAGGTACGTATGAATTTTTGTTGTGCAATGAAGATTTTATGGAAATAATTGGAGATCTGTACGCAGGTTTGATAAACTAAAAGGTGCATACACACACAGGTTTAATATTGGTAAGTCTTGTATATATTCATATCTATATGCAACTCTGATTCTTCAGAAGTGTGTATACATGTGAAAATGTTTTGAGGAAAGCTTATATATAAGCTAGGGTTTTGCTGAAAAGATTTTTGATTAGTTTTATCAGTTTTTTTGTGTCTTTGTTGTCTTTCAATGAAGTCTTACTTGATGATTTGGGACTAATAGTGATGTCTTGTTTGAAGATTGATATGTTAAAGAATGATAATGCTACTAGTTGTTTGCGATTGAAAATTAGTGGTGGTTTTGTGATTATTTTAGAATGATGCAATGGATCTATATATGATTCAATTTTATTTAAAACTGATAGTGGTTTAGTTTCCAGGTTCAATGTTTTGAGATCTATACGTGAGTATGCTTCAAGGAAGTCTTGTATACATGTGGGTTTCCCACAGTAACTAACATATATATTCTAATAGTTTATTGGTATGGAATTTCAGTTGATTCATTAAGTTGATGCAGTGTTTGGGATCAATAATAGTATTCTAGTTATAGTGATCTAACTGTTCTAATTTTTGAGAATAATTCGATTGATTTGGTTTTCAATTGGGTTAGAGATTAGTTGTTTCAGTTGATGATTGAGTGATTTTTTGCAGTGATCAGTTTCAGTTTTGATATTTGGTTTTGGGTTTAAATGATGATAGTGGGTACAATGTGAAAATTTGATGAAACATTCCCTACATTTATGATGTGTTGTATCAGGTGGATCCAGTGTGAAAATTTATGAAACATGGTCCACATAAGTATTGATAGTTGGAGCCTTCAATGAGGAAGTCGAAGCTTCCTTCCAGTGGTAGCTGGTAAATTAGATCAAGGGGTTAGAGTCCCTTCCAATGGGTGCCAGTAAACAAGATTAGGAGGTTGAAGCTCCCTTCTAGTGGGTTCGAGAGAATGAGAGAAGTTTGTAGCCTTCTACAGGTGGGTGCCTACATTTTGATATGAGTCTGCACTACTATAAGATTGTAAGATGTTTTTATTTATAATAGGAAGAAGACAACGACAATAGTCGTGGTCATTTTTTCCCACTTTGGGTATCCACCTAAAAATAATGGTGTTGATGTGTGTTGATGTGTGCCTTATGTGTGATATATTATTTTGTTCTTACTACACATGGTTACTGTTTAATTAATGTTTAATGAGGTACTGATGCACTGGCTGAAGTTAAAAAGATGATGAATTAACTGAAAAGTAAGTTTTTTGGATATACACTAGTTGTCTACATAACAATCACATACATACATGGGTTCCCTTCAATAAAGTCAGATATAGAAATCTGGATATGAAATTGAAAAGTTCAATGATTTTTAAAATACTAATTCACCTACCCCCTCTCAATATGTTTCCCAACAATTCAGAGCAAGCCCTTCAAAATAAGCTTGATTGCTTGAAGGAAGATTCATTAAGATGAGTAGTCAAGAAGGCATATTTTATATTAGGCCACATTTATTTAATGGAAATAAATTTTTATTTTGGAAAGTTAGGATGAGAGCATACTTGCAGGCACTAGGAGCTTATGTATGGGAAATATTTGAAAGAAAATATCAATATCCATCCTCCATTACCACAGATATTGTAGGAAAGAAACAATATGAAATCAATGCAAAGGCTATAAATTCCACCTTGGGAAGTATGGTCGAGTCTAATTTCATGCAGGTAATTTAACTGAACAAAGCAAAGGGAATGTGGGATAATATTATCCAAACTTATGAGGGAGACACCAAGGTAAAAAGTGCTAAACAACAAACATTGAGAATACAATATGAGACACTAAAAATGCATAATGATGAAATTATTACAACATTTTTTCTTAAAGTAGATGAAATTGTTAATTCCATGAGAAATATTGGTGAATAAATAAAATTCGTTTTTCTTGAAAATATTTTGAGATCACTAACTATGAAGTTTTATTCCAAAGTCTCTGCTATTGAAGAAATGCGGGATCTGAAAAGTCTCACACTTGATCAACTCCATGGAATATTGATAACATTGGAGATGAGGAAAGGTGGTCCTTCAGAAATAAGAGAAGAAACCTTAAAAACTACTACAAACGGGAAAGAAAAGGAAGAATCATGTTATGTATCCGAAGAATAAGGGGCAAACTTCATAAAGAAATTCCAAGTGGGTACTAGAAGATTCAAAGGTAAGCCTCCCTTCAAATGTTTTTCTTGTGGCAGAGTTGGTCATTATGCTACTAACTGTCCCTATAGAGAAAATCATGAGAAGGGAAAAGAAGCTACAAAAATAAATAGGAGAAGGTTTGAAAACAAGAGAATTTTTTATACAAATGAAGATAGTGATGGTCTTTCAAATTGTGAAGAAGTTGACTCTGATCAAGAATGTCAATTACTTATGGCATTTGAATATAGAAGTAGTAATGAGTTTGATAGCCTAGAAGAAGATGATATTTTTATTGAAACCTTTGATAGGGATATATCATATGTAGTGATAATTGCAATTGTCAACAAATATTCAAGTTTGGGAGAAACCTGCCTTTTATTAATAAAGAATGAAGAAGACGACAACAAATAATTATCATGTATAGGCTTTTGTTCTAATTGCAATCCATTTCCTTGTCTATGAAAAAAAGATAGTGATGATGAAAATGAAACAACTAAATTTGCACTTATAGGTAAAATTGAAAGTAAGCACTCTAAAGAGAAGACAGATTCAAAATGACACCTCTAGAAGTAGAAGATCAAGGCAAGTCATAAACAATGGACAATGCAGATGTGTCTATGTGGAGAAAAGATAATTATCAACAATGGAATGAAAAGATGAAGTATATTATAATTTATCTTGTTGTTTGGTATCTAGTATGCAATGGCTACACCAAGACTCCTCCATCAAATGAGGAAGTGAAAAATGACATTAAGGTTTTGAGTGACATCATTTGTAGCATACCTAATTCAACATTAAATAAGGTTATTCATTATACAACTAAAAATCAAGTGTGGGATAAGCTACAAGAAATCCATGAAGAAATCCCAAAGGGAGATTCAACATAAGGGAACTACCAAGTAATCCTATCCCTAACAATGTGTCCAAAATGTCAGAGGGAGTTCTTCATTCAAAAGAAGACGAGTTAGAAGAATGTTTTTATCTTAGAAGGAAACTTGATCTTTCTTTGAAAAATATTGTTAATCTTAAATATAAATTGCAAGCATATGATAACAAGGATCATGTTCGTATGGTATCTAAACAATATTGTGAAGGTCTTGAAGCTGAGATTGCCTCTCTAAGAGAAGATCTTGAAAAATCAGATAAGAAAAATAAAGAACTAATTCAAGCATTTGAAGAACAAGAAAATTAGCGGAAAAATTAGATTCTCAAATTAAAGAATCAAGTGGAAGAAGGAAGAAGGATTGAAGAAGTTATGGACAAGAAGTATCTAGAAAAAAAAAGAAATATCAGGTTGAGGTAAATATCCTAGAAGCTAAATTAGAGGAAAAATATAAACATTTGCGATTTCAAGATAGTACTAATATTTTGGATAATATTCTTAGTAGTCAAAGGTATCCCGCCATCAAATCTGGTCTTGGTTTTCATGAAACTGTTGAAGGAGAATCTAGTTCACAAGCCGAGGCAACGAATTTAAAGAGTAATAATGAAAAACCTGAAATTCTAAAAAAAAAAATAAGAAGTCAACCTTATCAACAACCAAGGAAAGTGAACCTTCAAAGAAAATAATTTACTCCTACTTATAAAAATGTTAGTTGATTATATCCTCTTATTAATAATGTTGGATGTTATATATGTCATAATTATGGACACATTGTAGCCAATTGCAAAAGTAGACTATTCCAAGTTAATAACCACCTCACAAAGAGATCATTAGCTTTTAGGTACTTTAAAGGATATTATTTTTCTTGCAATATATTTGGTCACAAATCAATTGATTGCAATAGAAGGAATATGAAACAAAAATATTATGATTCCTCTACTCATATAAGAAGTTATTCTTGTAACAAGTTTGAGCATGTAGTAAAAGAATGCAAGAACAAATCTATGCAACATGGAAAGAAATAAGCTAAGAATATTGATGTTAGAAGACCTGAAAAAAATGGATTCATGGGAATTTACTCATTTGAAGAAGAGGATGAATAGTACATAGACAACAGTTTCTCTCATCATGTTGGGCATGGAATCCCCCCCACAGCATGTTTTGGGGCTCAAAGCCCAAGTTTTGGTCAAATGTATTGTAAAACTCTGCAAATTGTGGGTGTGGAGCACAAAGTATAGGTTGAGTCATAGATCTGTCCGCCCTAAGTTTTGTAATGTAATGTAATGTCATATTGGCCTACCCATGGTTCACGGACCATGGGATTGTAAAAATAGAGCGAGGCTCTAAGTTTTAAAGATAGGGAAGGAGTGAAATGAAGATAGAAGAATAAAAGTGGTTCGAGCATAGAGTAAGAGTTTAAGTGTATTGGGTCGTAGTAGTAGCAAGAGGCTTTGCAACTGAGTGCACAGAGGCCTAGTAGAGTCTGCAGCAGAGTGTGTGGACCCCTGCAGCTAAGTGCGCAAACCCCTACAGCTGAGTGCGCAAGGCGAAGTTTGTAACCCAAGAAGAAGAGTAATAAAGAGAAGTTTGATTCTAAATATTGTGTATCTAGTTTTGTATGATTTTATATGCATTTATATTGTTTTTCTTAGCGTGCGCACTTATATGAATGCTAGATATACTGTTAATTATCACTAGAATTACACAGATAAGCTAAGTAATTGGATATTAAGAGGATAATAGTAAGGAACTTGGGTAATAATATGGATCGTGCCCTGAGTAGGGCTACGTGAAGGTAGCATCACAGGTTGTGAGGGACTAATAGATGCGCGTACATCAAATCGTGGAATGCCAGAGCTCATCATACATCCCCAAGGTGCGGAAACCTAGTTCTAGCACCCTCCCATACTACTTTGGGTGATACCTCAGTCCGCGCTCTGCAGACTGTTTCTGAAAGAGCCAGTAGTGCTGGGATTTTTTTGGCTAAATCACCTCTGAACTTGGGTTAGACCCCTACAAGCCAACAAATGCTTCCGTCTTCAGGACCGGGATCTACATAAGGGATGTTTGATGTTGTGCCACTGGAATCTAACAAAGAAAGAAATTGAAGGGTGGTTGGACAAGAAGATTCACGAGTTCACAGCACAGGAAAACATAAATCCACAAGTATCTAAGGAACAATGGTTGGAGCACTACTTGTATACGAAAATCCACGAAATGTTATTTGCATCCCTTCCTTCTGAGCCGTATGAGTGGATCATGAAGCTAGCAGATAGTCAAGGAAGGTGTAGGCTTGACAAACCAATCGTGTTGACTCCGGAATTAGTGCGCAGACTAGAAGCGTCAGGAGATAAGATCGTGCGAGCTATGGACCATTGGCTCGACCGAATTATAGGAGGATTTATCACTTAGTTCACAGTAAACACGATCATCAGCTACAATGAGGCAGAGCAACGTTTCCTCAAGGAATCGTGAGGTAAGTATATGAAATCTTTGAACACTTGGATTAAGATGCTATTGTGTGAAAAGCAGGTTATGCGAATATATTAATGTTTGGGACTACGCGAAGTGGGAAGATCTACAGGAGCAGAAGTAGTGAAGAATTAGAAACCAGTCGCTTGATTTCCCCTTGCGGGAAAGCGAGGAAGAGCTCCCGAACGTCTCTCCAAGAAGCATGGCCAGTCTGATAAGGCAGCGAATTCCGCCCTTACCACCTCCACTTACGCCGCCACCTATCTCACCCTACTCACCTACATCTCCACCCACCCCACCTCCGCCACCACCACAGTTCAATATGGCAAGTTTGATCAAACTACCAGTATTCAGAGGAGTAGGGAATGAAGATTTGGACCAATTTTGGTTCGTGGTAAGAGTGGTATGGGAAACACAAGGAGTCGTGGATGAAAATATCAAAAAGGCTACGTTGGTAAGCACGTTACAAGATCGCGCATTAACATGGTACATCAAGCATTCTAATGACCATCCAAACATGGGAATCACAAAAATCCAAACCGCGCTAAATAGGGAATTTAGCAGGCCAAAGTTAGAAACACAATCAATCATCGGGTTCAAAGAAATCGCGATGCTCCCGGGCGATACCTCCTGGGATCTATACCAAAGACTGAAGGGTATGATTCGCGAAGCCAACATGACGTTGATGGATGGACAACACCGCGCATGGTTTGTAGCATCACTAACACCGTACTTAAGGACGGTGCCATCACAGCAAAAACTTTCCACCCAGGCCGAAGCTTTGGAGATGAAGATGAGATTGCATGAGACCCATATAGAAGACCCTAGTCTAAGAGTCCAACAAATCCACGTGTAACTACAGAACCTGTGTCTGGAGATGCAGAGTTTGAAATAGGATAGGACACCTTGGCCAGAGGCGTGTCAGGAGGTATGGTGCATAAAGTGAAAAGGCCAGGGGCATGAGAAGGACTATTGTCCAGTGTTTGCGAATTACTTGGCAAGAGGAGGTTCGATGCCATTAAGAACTAAGGCACAGGAAAGACCAAGCATAGCACTTGCATTATGGTGGGTGATCGGTCAGATAGGAGGAAAACACACTACGGATAATTGTCATCTATTGCAAAAGTATACGCAGACATCCTAGTAATTGTTTTGTAATTTATGCATGTCGGTAGGCCATGATGAATGCACCTGTAGAAGCTACGAACTAATGATGGATCAAACTCCTACCTATAGGGTGTAGAATGAAACACGAGCCCTTGACCCAAATGCAGGAATGGCGCGCACTGGATTTCAGGGCTGCGGCCAAGGTCGAAGTGGAATGGGATCAGGAAGGGGTTGCAGACAATAAATTTGTTACAATTGCGGAGGGCCAGGGCACTATGCCGGCGATTGTACAAACCTGACAAGGACGTCATGTTTTTACTATACTCAGTTTAATCATGAGGCAGAAGACAACCCTACATTGATAGCGAGACTGTGCGAAAAAGGAGTACTTCAACCCCCTCCAACTCAGAATTCGCAAATGATGAGGTCTGAGCCGCGCGAAGAAGACCCGAAAGTAAACATGATGCTCAGGAGCGATATGACCATTAGCAATGATAAAGGGAAGAAATCAGAAGAAAGTGTGTGGATTCACAAGGCTCCTAAACAGGAACCCAAATTTGATTTATAACATGGGAAGGAGACATTCATGGAAGCTAAGAAGAGCTTCACGGAGGCCTCCACTTCAGGTAGTAAAGATCAACTAGAACCAGGGATGGATCCTTCAATGCTCACTACCTTTCTAGAGAGATGAATGAAACTTCTACATGACACCAAGGCAGTAAAATGACTACAGGAACTTATCACTAGGTGTGCAGGGTCAGGAGAACTGCGCGTGGTCCAAAAACTTGGAAAGCATGCATTGCGCACAGGAAGGGAATTGAGGTTGACTGCGCAAATCGACGAGTATGAAATGGATCAGGTAATCCTAGATCTCAGATCGGATGCAAATGTACTGCCAAAACAAACATGGGAACACATGGGCATACCCATGCTACAGTGGTCTCCTATTCAGTTATGAATGGCGAACCAACAGAAGGTCTTACCCATGGGAAGATTGCAAGGGGTAACATTAGATATTGAAGGTGCGAGCGCACAGGTGGGTTTTTGAAGTGATAGAGATTGTCAATGACAGTAATCCCTATCCCACGCTACTAGGAATAGACTAGGCCACCGATATGAACAGAGCCATAAATCTGAAGAAGCGAAAAATGATCTTTTAAAAAGTCACTACGCATAGTAGTATCGCTAGATCCAGCCGAAGGAACGCGATACACTAAACTGGTGCGCGGTGAATATAGTGATGATGATCTCAATTCTATTTATAAGACAAATGCACGAGAAGAGGATTGGATGAATCTGACTACCGATGGAAGGATTCGTGGGAGCGCGAAAGCTCCTGCACATTGGATTCAGAAGAAGAAATAGAGTGATGGCAGAATCAGTTGCACGAAGTAACAATGCTTAATTGCAACATGATGGTTAGATCACTATGCTGTGTGACAACAGAGGCAAGGGATTTGCCTACATATGATAGGTTGACAGCAGTGGATGAATTCCTGAACAAATTTGAAAGCGCAGTACCAGAACAACAGCGGTTCGATGCTCTGAAGTGGGCACTATGCACAACACCTGCACGATGGTGGGGTATGCATCAAGGAAGTTTTAAGGACTGGCATAGATGCAGAATGATGATGCATCTATGATTTGGAAAACCCCAGCTCAAGATGAGAACCAGTCACCAGGGACGGAACAACTTGCGTGCCCATCTTTCCCTATGGATACAGACATATGCCATATAGCTCACACAAGTGCACCCCACTCCCAAAATAGAGAATCAAAACAAAGTGCAACAATAGGAAAGGCGACACATGCTACCAATTATCCATAGAGAAGCATTTGATAGGGTGAGCGAAGTACTGAACAGGGTTCACCAGGCGAGACGTGCTGATTGGGACTTGCATGTACCAGCAGTTCGATGGCCCTATAGGACCATGTGTAAAACCCTGACCTTGAAAATGATTCCAAAAGTGCATAACGGAGTAGAGACCGTAATTTCTGAAGATAATTCAAAGAGGAATCCACACGTAATCGTGCCCGTAGATGTGACAGTGCGCACATCCCAGGACGAAGAAATCACACAACTATGCGAGGTTGAACACATAAGGCTTCAAAAAGCAATTCAACAGGGAAACTATAGACTTCGTGAGCTTGAATTGGATTAGGTACGGTTAAGGAAGAAAGGCATTTTAATGGACGCAGAAGTCAAGAGGCTGGAAAACGAGATCAAGCAAGCATTTCTCATTGATAAACCAAGGATGACAAGGCAAGGTGCGAATGATCATAACACTGAATTAGAAGACTGACACCGAGAATTTATGACTCTTGCCATGGCTATGACCACATCTCACCAAACATAGTAACCAAGGGAGTGCGCTACATATGATAGAACGCGCGGCACCAGCTGTCGCGAGGACAATTGGGGACTTTCCACGGACTATACTAGAAGATGAGTTGAAGCCTCACATAGGTAGTGTGACCACCTGATTAGCCATAGGAAGCACAGTCTCAGTGCTCCAGGCAATTGAAAGAGAGTGCGGGACTATAAAAGAGTGTTTGGGAGCTATGCGATGAGGGAGGTTCACGCAAAATCAGCATGTCACAAGGTTCACGCCTATGCATGGGCGGCTGCGCTGCCACGCGGGTAGGCTGGGAAGTGACCATTGGTGTAACTATTCATGACAGGATGTCCTATTTGAGGCCAAATGGAGTGGGCAGCGGGCATTTAAGATGTGAATTAAGGGCAAGATTTGGGAAAATATGCCAACAAGAAAGCATTGATGGCCCGGAATTATGGGGAATGGTTGAATTTGAATTCAAAAGGCGTTATAAAACTCTAGGCGCTAGCCACGAGACAACACATGTTCACTTGAGATTTGAGCAGTTGATTAGAGCACAGAATGTTGAGCGTCAAGTGATATTCGATCCCCTAAGTTCGTGAAAGACCACATATAGTTCAAACAAGATGGTGGCTACCAGGAGGGGTTTGGGCTTTGCAAAAGGAACCTCCGACGAGGTTGCGTCGATACATGATGTTCCTGAAGGTAATGATATTGCACCGAAAATCCTGAAATCACCTCGAACACCAAGACCGAAAAAAGATAAGTAAGCAGCAGGACCAATCTGCATGTCCCCAAGGAATCCGCGGTTCAGTAAGCTCTCAATGGAAGAAAAGGGCAAATGTGTCATCATTTAGACTGGTGATAAGGAGGAGGACCTACAGGTTCTCATTGTTGAGGTAGAGGAAGCAGAGGACATGGAAGAGGATATCCAGCTAGTGCGCTCAGTAGCGAAATTTCCCGAGTACGTTCCTCTACGAAAAGGAAAACCAAGATACCAAAGGAATTGGATGCCACAAAGAGCACACTCTAGACACTGCTCCTCCCTGATGGAATTGTGTTTGAGGGCTCACACCTAGGCTGCGTGCCCATAATGAAGTTTGAATATTAAGACCTCACAGACAGCGAGAAGTTCCCACACTTAGAGACAGAGAGCCTCATGAAGCAGAGCACGGAGGGGCCAGTCATAATATTAGAGCTGCGAAAATGGTTGCGCGATGTGGAGAAGGCCAGATTGCTTCATCTACTGTGGATACCACACTTTCACCGCATGCCCATCACCATTTTTGTCATCAGGCAGCTGCTTTTCCTGTTGCATGATGGGTACTTATAGCTGGAGGAGCCTATTCCCATCATGGCAGCTCTCATCCACAGAATTTCTCGGCTTCCCTATAAGGGAAAGGACCCTACGACAATAGTAGTAAAAAGTGGCGATTTGGCTCTTACAGAAGCTATGAAGAAAATATATAAGCTCAAGATGAAAAATAGGGGTTACACCATCAGCAGTATCAAGGATAAAGGGGTGCACGTAGCCACCCAACTCCTGGCCGAGAAGGTAATGAGAAAATGTAGCGGCAATGAAGTACCAACACTGGTAGTGGTGTTCGCTGAACAATGCACAGAGAGGGTCCAATTCAACTGGGTTGTGTTCCTCTGCGAGGAATTCTTGATCAACTACAAGGAAGCCCAAGAGCAAGGTAAAACCTTCCACTACGCATGGTTGCTCTTGTCCATTTTGCTGGTAGTGAGAGAACTACTGGAGGACAGTGAGTTCCCGAGCATTGAGCATGACATACTAGAGGCCGCAAAGTATGCGTCACTCTGGGCTACCAAGGATGTGAAGTGGATTCACAATACAAAGATATTTTGGGTGCTCATGGAGGTGAGCATCCCGATGTGGATTAATAGGAGGTCACGCCTGTCCCCCACAATGCACAATAGTCTGCGAAGCTTTGCAGACTTTAAGGCAGACATGCACAATATTTACATCAAAGCACGAAAAGATCTGGCACAGTAGTGGACGAAGCTCCCCTTCATCGCCACTGATGATGCAATTTTTATAGTGTTAGAATCATGGCCTCCTGAGTAGCGTGCCTGAATTCAACGAAGCTAGATAGGACAACAACATAGAAAAGAAAGGATGAGGCCAAGATACACATCACACAGCTGGTTGAGAAGAGGCACAATGAAAAAGTGGTAGCAGAGGTAAGGGAAATTCGCGAGGCAGCACAGGCAACCGCAGAGCAAGCAAAGGCCGTCGAAGCAGCAACAACAGCGCAGACAGCAGGGGCCACAACAATGCAGGCAGAGGAGGACCATGAATTGTCTACAAGATAGGAGGCAAAGGACATAGACCTTGCCAAAGAAGGTGTAGACCTGGGCACAACTTCCACCCAACTCAAATGGCCACGCGTCACATAGAGATTGAGCCCACGAAAAAAGGTCAAGGCCTCCAAATTGGCCATCGATCCAATCACGTTAACGGAAGGTGACTTCTACGACATCAGTGAGACGATTCACGATGTCACCAAGGAAGCACTCCAAGAATTCATGTCGAAGAAACAGACTGCGTTGGGGGCCCTAAGGACGCAGCTATAGGAACTACAGGTGTGGCCCCCACAAGAAGGAACCATAGCCACTTGTGTCGCGATAGGCACATCAGTAGTAGAGAAAATGCTACGCGCAAGGATGGCCAATACCATAGTGCTACCAGAAAGGGTGCTAACAGCAGAGAATGAGATCGACAGAGCCGTGATTGGTAGGATCAAGGGACTTGGCCTTAATTTGGTTACCCTTCCGCGAGACACACTGTACCAACTGTAGGACGAAATAACAGCAGAGCTCCGCGGTAGGGAGGGCCATGCAATTCAGGTGATGTGTTAGGAAACTAGCTCACAAAAAGATAGGAAAGATAGATCAACACCATAGAATTCAGCCTCTTTGAGGGGACAACCTCCTTTACATTGCATAAATGAACAATTCTTGGATGATACAAATGACTAAACCTCCCTTCTATATATAGGAGTCTAAGGGGTCACAATGTAATCAAGCCAACACAATAGTAATAACATAAGGGCACAAAAATAATAATAGTCGGTTTCTATGGGGCACACTAATAATAATATGGGGACAATAGGGGCACAATAGTAACAATAAGGGATACAATGACAATAGTAATGTAGGAATCACTAGTATTATAGGGGCCTAACATGCGCCTCTCCTTCCGAAAAGTGTTTTCCTCAACGCTTGAGTAGTTATAGATGCTTCTGTATAAAATTCTCATCCTCCCATGTGGAATATTCAGCAGATAAGTTCTTCCACTTAACGAGATACTTCGAAATTGATCAATTTTGTAGTTGTCAAGTTCTTGTTTCTATGACTGCTTCCGGTTCCAATATGATTTTTCCTTCCTCGTCAAGTTCTGGAAATATTGTTTGAACTGGGAGCTTGTCACCTATAACCTTCTTTAAGCATGAAACATGGAAAATTAGGTGCACTTGGGAAGCTGTAGGAAGCTCTAATTTGTATGCCATAGTACCAATCTTTTGCAACACCTTGTACAAACCATAATACTTTGGTGATAACTTATTATCCTTCTTAGCTTGCTTGAGAGGCATTTGTTTATTGGTTGTAGCTGTAGGAATACCCAGTCACCTCGTCAAAACTTCTTTCATTGCGTTGTTGATCGTCCTATTGTTTCATTCTACTGTGCGCCAATGCGAGGTTATCCTTTAAGAGTTGTAAAACTTGTTGTTGATGCTCGATGTGATGTTCCACTGCTTGAACCTTAGAATTTTCTCTTAAATATGATGTGATGGATGGTGGTTGATATCCATAAAGTGCCATAAATGGGGTCATTTTTACTGAAGTATGGAAGGAAGTGTTATACCACCATTCAACCAGAGACAACCATTTGACCCATTGTGTCTGTTTATTAGATACAAAGCAACGAAGATATCCTTCCAAACACTTTTTTACTATCTCATTTTCCCCATCAAATTGAGGATGATAAGATGAGCTATGAGATAACTGAGTACCGAGACAAGAAAATAATTTTGTCCAAAAATTTCCAGTGAAAATGGGATCTCTGTCGCTTACAATAATCTTTGGGTTTCCATGTAGCTTTTGAATTGTTTCCATAAATGCAGTAGAAACTGTACTGGCTTTAAATGGATGTGATAATGCTACAAAAGTGTGCATACTTGGTAAGTCTATCAACTACCACCATGATGACACTCTTTCCTTCAGACTTGGGTAAACTTGTGATAAAATCCATTGAAACCTCTTCCCAACGTTGGCTTGGAATGGATAAAGGTTGTAATAGACCTGGGATCTTAATTGTTTCAACTTTATTTTGTTGGCAAACCAAACATTCCACCACAAAAATTTGAATATCAGATTTAAAGTCATCCCAAAAAAATTCCTTCTTAACCCTGTGGTAATTTTTTAAAAATATTGAGTGCCCCCCTAAAGGAGAAGTGTGCAATTCCATAAGAATCTTTTGTTTGAGTTTGGAATTCTTACATAGGTATAAGTGATCTTTGTACCATAACGAATCATTTTTCCAATTAAATGTATCAGATGTACTGGGATATTTTTGTAACTTTCAAATGAGTGCCCACACTTCTTCGTCATTCTTCCATTCCTCCCTTGCTTCGTTTATGCAATCTGGTTGGATAATAGAAATGGCGCACAATAATGCTTCCACATCCTCATCCTCTCTTGGGAGTGCATCTGCCACAACATTTTGCTTCCCTATTTTGTAGATGATTTCAAAGTCATAACCCAACACATTTGTGACCCATTTTGTTGCTCTTCAGAGGATAATCTTTGTTCTAAAAAGTATTTAAGACTATCATGATCCGTTTTTACCTTGAAGTGTCTTCCCATTAGGTAGGGTAGCAATTTATTAAGTGCATGTAGTATTTCCAACATTTCCTTCTCATAAATAGCTTTGTGTAAATACTTTCCCTTGATTGGATGACTTTTGAAAGTAATGTGTCTTTCATCTTGAATTAAAACGACATGAATTCCATTTCCTAAAGCATCACATTCCACAATAAAGGATTTTATGAAGTCTAGCGTAGCTAAGACCGGTGCTTGGCACATTGCCTCTTTAAGATGTTCGAAGGCCTTTGTTGCTTCTGGATTCCATGAAAATGCATCTTTCTTCAATAATGTTGTTAGAGGTGCTGCTATTCACTCATAGTTCTTAACAAACTTGCAATAATACCCTGTACACCCGAGAAATCCTTGCAGATGCTTTATGGATGTGGGGATTTTCCAATCCTTAATGGCCTTAATTTTGCTAGGATCTACCTTAACACCTTCATGAGATACAATATGACCCATATATTTCACCTCTTGCAATCCAAAGAAACATTTGGAGATTTTTGCATATAATTGTTTCTCCTTCAATAGTTTGAGCACCCTGTCAACATGTTCAACACGATCCTTCCAAGAATTGCTGTAGATTAGTATATCATCAAAAAATACTAACACAAATTTTCTAAGGAAGGGTTTGAAAATGGAATTCATCAAACCTTGAAATGTAGAAGGTGCATTGGTAAGGCCAAAAGGCATGACCAAAAATTCATAATGACCCTCATGAGTTCTAAATGTTGTTTTCTAGAATGTCTTTAGTCTTCATTCTAATTGGATGATATCCTGAACGAAGATCCAACTTGGTGAAGTAAATTGATCCATGCAATTCATCAAATAATTCATCAATGACAAGAATGGGAAAGTTATCTTTAATAGTGAGCTTGTTGAGCTTCGTATAATCTGGACACATGTGCCATGATCCATCCTTCTTGTGCACCAATATTACTAGAGCAGAGAAAGAACTTTGACTAGGTTGAATTATACCAGCCTCTAGCATTTCTACAACCATACGTTCAATTTCACTCTTTTGGGCATAGGAATATCTGTATGGCCTGATGTTTGGAGGAACACTTCCACAAATCAAATGAATAGCATGATCATGATCACGAATAGGTGGGAGACCTTTGCAAGTCTCAAATACCTTGGAATGATTGTCCATGACCTTTTGGAAATCTGGAGAAATAGATGATTTCGATGTGGGAACCACTAGCAAACATAATTGTGCAATTACACCTCGTTGTTCCTTCTTTAAAATCTTTGTCATATCATTAGAGTTGATTATCTTTCACGGTTTCCCTGTAATACCCCTTAATTCAACTTCCTTTCCTTCCACACAAAATTTCATCAAAAGTTCTTGAAAGTTAAAAGCTATTTTACCCAAGGATTGTAGCCATTGGACTCCTAGTACAACATCAATACCATCCATTGGAATGGACAGCATTGGGTTATTCAATACATATTCTCCCCAGGATAGCTTGATATTATGGCACTTTCTAGAGAAATTTATCATTCTTTCACTTGCAACCATCACTTGACACTCCGGTGCTGGATAGAGGAAACAATTCAATTCCTTTGCTATCTTACAATGGATAAAATTATGGGTACTTCCTTAATCAATCAACACTATTACCTTTTTCTTCTTGATATGTCCTTCTATCTTGGTAGTTTGAGGAGAGGTAATTCCAGCCAATGCATTACAAGATATGGTTGGATTCATTTCTTCTTTATATAGGGTTTGTTCCTAGAGTATATCCTCTTATTTTGACATTTCTTGTTCCTTTTCGTCCTCCTCTTCACAATTATGCAAAATAATTTCTTCTCAGCACACTTGTGACCTTTAGTGTATTTGCTATCACAACTGTAACAAAGCCCTTTTTCTCTTTTTTCTTCCAATTGTTGTGGTGTAAACCTTGTATGTTGTGGAGGTCTATGGGCAACAACACTTCCATATTTATAGTTGTGAGTGGTAGGCTTCCTTGTTGCCATAATTTTTCTTTCCATTTTTATTGCTATCCTGAATGCCTTCTCTAATGAATCAAGTTCCCAAAGGCAAACCTCATGTTGGATATTATCCTTTAAAGTCCCCATGAACACATCAATCCTAGGCTCCTCTGGAATATCTTTTACCCTTATGTTCAATTTTTGGAAGTCCTCAATGTGCTCCATCATTGAACCCTTTTGTTTGAGATTTATCAATTGGATAAAAAAGGTGTTTCTTTTTGTATCCTCATAATGTGATATCATTTCTTCTGTAAAAATTGCCCAAGTGACAATTTGTTTACAAGAGAAAAGCCATCGATACCATATAAACTGATTTGGTTCCAAATATAAAGTTGCAATACGTACCTTTGTGTGTTTTGCACATTATGGAGATCGAAAAATTGCTCCATCTGTAGTATCCATGTTCTGGGATCCTTGCCATCAAACTTCCTCATATCAATTTTTGGAACATGGTGGGTCTTCAATCCAACATTATAGTCCATGAAATCATGATTAACATTTCGTTTGTTCTCATCATGAGATTCCTTTACTGCCCTTTCACTATTAGTGATCATTTCTTGTAGCAACTTATTCAAATTCATCCTCAATTCTTCCATCTTATCGTCCACGCCATTCATCTTAGCTTGTATGCATTTATTTAGACCATCCATCTTAGCTTCCATGCCATCCATCTTAATTTGCATGCCATTCATATTATCTTCCATGCCATTCATCCTGGCTTCATTTACCTTTAGTGAGAGTGAAATTTGTTGTACTTGGTCTTGTAATTTTGATATATCATGTTGCATTTCTTTCTCTTCTTCACGATTCATGTTAGAGCTTTCAGGTTGCTTACTAGGTGTTTCCATTTTCTTTCTCTGGGGCATTAATTAATGCTAATAATTCTTCACTATTCCCTTTGAATTCCTTCAAACTAATTTTTCAAACCAATCTTATGCAAAATTCAAAAAAACTACACACCTTTCTTTTCACTTTGTAAGAGCTCAATATTGAATCTGTTGTATCTTTGTAACTGTGGATCTTGAATATCTAAAATCTCATTTTGCGGTAGCCCTTTGAGTCCTCTTTCTAACCCAACAATTTTGATCAATATTGGATTCTCCAAGGAAGAATTTTGCCAAATTTCCCATGGTGACCTGATTATATAATAGTTTAGTAGAGCGAATTTGTACAATGTGCCACGTATCACTCTTTCGACCTTAGTACCTGAAACTAATTCACAAAAAACTACAGGTCGTCCTATTTTTGAAACATCTTACAAAATTTCAATCTAATGCTCAAAACAAAAGTTATGACAATTTTCCCCAGGTCATCTATTTGGAATGTAATTTGGGAGTCTTCAAAAACACCAACTTCCTCAGATCATATCTCTGTGGATATAGCGAGACAAGCTCTAAAATTTGGACCCCAAGTTTATAACATGTTCAGCCCAAATGGGTTTTTGTTTTGGCTTCTGAAACGTCAAAGAAGAAAATTTATAGTGAAAATTCCACGATGACCTATTTGGAGTAGTGAAACCCTAGAATCCAAAGCTCTAATACCAAATGTTAGGAAACTAGCTCACAAAAAGATAGAAAATATAGATCAATGCCTTAGAATTCAGCCTCTTTAAGGGGGAATCCTCCTTTACATTACACAAATGAACAATTCTTGGATGATACAAATGACTAAACCTCCCTTCTATATATAGGAGTTTAAGGGGTCACAATGTAATCAAGCCAACATAACAGTGATAACATAAGGGCACAAAAATAACAATAATGGGTTTCTATGGGGCATACTAATAAAAATATAGGGACAATAGGGGCACAATAATAAGAATAAGGGATACAATAAAAATAGTAATGGAGGAACCACTAGTATTATAGGGGCCTAACATGATGAGTGAGTAAAAGATCAATATCTAATAACTCAGCTTGCAACATGACGAACTAGTGTCACAAAACCAGCAGTTAGTACAGATAGTGGATGAAGCATGCCAATGCGTCCCAGAGTTGTCCATCACTACGGACCTGCCAATGGAAGTGTGGATCCATTGTTTGGCAAGTGGAGTTTGAAACGCGTGCGAGGAAACAATGCGAGTGCAGCTGGTGCTAAATATCCAGATTGTCGAGCTATGGCTAAAGGTGCAGCCTTCCACTCCTCCAGAAGTTAGAGAGAAGCACGTAGCACTATCCAAATAGGGTTGGAATAAATTTGACGAGCAGTGCAGGACTGTACAGGTATGTTGGACCAAGCCTTTAGCATCATCACATCCTTGCAGGAGAACCCCAACATACAGTGCCTGGAAATAGAGGCGCGCAAACTTCAAGAGCAGTACGACAATGTTTGAGGAACTATGCATATAGTCATCCTCACTCAATGGCTCGCAAAGATGCACCAAACAAGGGCACTAAAATAGCAGGTGGATGCCGCAAGACAGAAAGAGGCACTTCTCAAAGCGTGCATCCAACCATGGATTAACGAGGCCTTCACCATTATGACAGATATCGAGGGCAAGCTCTCATGGATGCAGGGGCTCTAAGCGCTAAGGCAGGGATTTGATCCTCACAAAGAAGCATCGGAAGAGCGCATGCAGCAGGTCCAGCAAACTGCTGAGTAGTGCACTGCGGACCTCCAAGTAGTTCATGACCAATTAGAGGGACTTTGCGACAAGATTGCCGAGACAACAAAATGACTCGAGGGTGAGTCATGATGTTTGTGTTGGGGGCTTGCTGGGCATGGAATACCCCCCACAGCATGTTTTGGGGCTCAAAGCCCAAGGTTTGGTCAAATGTATTGTAAAACTCAGCGAATTGTGGGTGCAGAGCTCAAGGTATAGGTTGAGACATAGGGTTGTCCGCCCTAAGTTTTGTAATGTAATGTAATGTCATGTCGGCCTACCGATGATCCGTGAACCATGGGATTGTATAAATAGAGTGAGGCTCTAAGTTGTAAAGATAGGGAAGGAGCAAACTGAAGGTAGAAGAATACAAATGGTTTGAACATAGAGTAAGAGTCTAAGTGTATTGGGACGTAGTAGTAGGAAGAGGCTTTGCAAATGAGTGCATAGAGGCCTAGTAGAGTCCGCAATTGAGTGCCAACACATCACATGATTAGATATAAGAGTAAGATGGACTCTTTGAAGAAAAATTAATATGGTAATGTTATTCTTGGAACTAATTCTCCAGCAAAAGTTATGGGAAAGGGTAAAACCATAATTAATAAACATAGAGGAGCAATTGGTGCTTTGTTAGTCCAAGGGTTAAAGTAGAATATTCTAAGCGTAGGTAAAATAACAAATAAAGGGAATATAATTGTGTTTACATCAACCAAATGCAATGTTATGGATGAAGAAACTGGAAAAGTCATAGCAAGAGGATATATAATCTGAGACAAATTCTAGGTGCTTGAAGAATAGAATTCTTGTAAATATGACGAGGATTATGACTGAGAGTAAAATAAGATGGTGCGCATTTCAGCCCATTATTCTTAAAAGAATACTTCTAACAGTGACAACAGAAGTGATGTGAGGTACTTGACCTCATAAGAACATAATTTTGTTATCAGATCCACATGATCAGTAACATCAATGGGAGAAATACATGTTTTGTCTTGATGATGATTCCTATGATTGTTTTGATATTCATGTTTCTTATACTATTGAAAATGCATTTGGTGTAGTAACAGTGAACGATTACATACAGTACAGGCTCATGGGGAGTTGAAGTTGTAAAGTTTCAATATTTCACTTTTTGTACGCGGATCCTATGAAGACAAGTCACATATATATGGGAGTTCTAATAGGAACAGTCATGTGTGTTTTCCTATGATGGATCATTAATGAGATAGACTCATGAAAAGTTGGCATAGGTTCAAGGGGAGAATTTGTTATCCTTCTAATCATGTATTGTTGGAATTATAATTCCTTGATATATAATGATTCTTATCAGTGTTGATGCTCCTTATGTTGTTGAATTTCTTGATTAATGATGAAAAAGTGCATGTTGTTGCTAAGAGATGCTTATGGTGTAGATATTATATGGTATATGCTAGTTATTGAGGACTATAATGGTCTTATTGAGGTATTTTGCCTTTATTCTAAATATCATATATGTCATTTGATGTAAAGGTCATGTAAAGACCTATGATGTAATAATTATCAAATTCAGTCATATATGGACTATTGTGGTCAAGTCATGTAATCCCATCTTTTTGGGCATATGATGTAATTTGTAAACCCACTATGATTGCACCATTGATGTAAATTTAAGTCCTTGGTGATAGGAGAAGTCATATTCAGTTGAGTCATAGATTAATGTACTTCATTGCACATCCTTTATAAATTTCATCATGTTCCCAGGGGGAGCATGATCATTATTTAATGTTCATACTCAACAGTTTAGATCTATGGCACTCAAGAGAGAAGGCATTAAGCATTGTTCAACCCTTTTCCCTTAATGTCAAAGAGGGAGAGGAACTTGGTATCTGAAAAGCTTGGTTCTTTAATTGACATGTTTTATAGGTATTTACAGGTTGTCGTGATCAAACACAAAAATGGTTGCCAAATATTTCAAATGAGGAAATTGTTGGCATTATGACTAATGTTTTGTCCTTGATGGAAACCTACTTCATGAGCTTTGATTTGATGGAAACCTACTTGATGCAGATGTCAACATTATATGTCTACATGTGACATAAAAGTATTATTAGTTCAGAGACAGAAGAATGATAAAGATGAAGTTTGAAAAAGTGTATGCAAGTTCTATGAAGAAAATTCATGTAACACTCAAGTTTGGTAAATCAAATTCAAGTATATGTAAGTTCAATGAAGCAAATTCATGTACATACTCAAGTTTGGTGAAGCAAAGTAGAGTATACGTGGGTTCTGTGAATAAAAGTTGCATACACCCACGGGTATAAAGAAGAAAAGGTGCATACATATTCCGCACTATGGTATTCCAAATACAAAGGGTCTTTACCATGGTAATTACCTATGGTATTGAGCCCAACAACAAATATTTGATCTCATCCAAGAATACCATTGGCACTAGTATGGTTTTGATCTATGGTATTGTCTAAGGGCTAAGCTATATCAAGAGATGAAGATCAAAGTGTTTGTTGTGAAAGAGATGAATATTTCATGAATAGTTAGATCTAAAGAAAGTATGCATGTAAAGGGGATATTAATGATCTAATTGATTTCAAACTATGTTTGCACCCATTAATTTGATGATGGATCAAATCCAATAGATCTGAAATGACAATATTGATTATGGGTTGAGAAATGATGATGTTTTGATGTATGATTATTATATGTCTACTGAGATCTAGGTATGTCTGAAGTTATGTTGTGTAGTGAAGAGTTTGTGTCAATAATTATAGATATCACCGATATGCACATTCATCGAATAAAAAAGCTGCCCTACAAAGGGGTGGACCCTTCCAAGGAGTTTGGAGGGAAAAGTGGAGAAAAGGAGTTAGCAGATAATATGAAGGAGGAATTTGGCCTCATAAGGAAGTCGCGTGGATATTCTATCTGCTCCATTTAGGACCAGGCGGTGCAGTTCGTCACCCAAATACTTGCAAAAAAAATATGAGGAAATGTCGTGCGGACGAATTTCCGGTGCCCGTAGAATGATTGGCTACCCAATGAGCGAAAGGAGTATAATATGACTAGTGACGTATTTGTGCAAGGATTTCCTCGTGAATTGTTGCGAAGCTCAGGAGGAAAGTAAGTTGTTCCATTATGCGTGGCTACTATTGTCTATTGTTTTAGTAGCATGGAGATTTCCAAAGGACAGTCAATTTCCCCCGCAACCAGAAGATTTACCAGAGGTAGCGAAGTTCGCTTCACTGTGGGCAACAAAGGATCTGGAGAGGATCAATGAGTTGAAGATTTTATGGATCCTAATGGAGATGGATCTTAGGAAAGTCATTAGTCAGCGGCCACAACTATCCCCAACTTTGTATGAGCAATTAAGGGTCGTCACAGAGTTTAAGGCCGATTTCCACAACATATCAATTAGGGCGTGGAAGGACCCTGAGCTTACATGACACAATTTCCATTTGTTAGTCTCAGCGATGGAGGTACAGGAGATCGTGGGGAGTTGGCCAGCAGAGTGGTGCGAACCCACACACCTTAATGTAGGTACTAGCAAGCGTGTTGAGAGCTCTGTTGCACAAAAGCGTAAAGGGGCAGCATAAAAGATAGTGCGAGCTCTGGTTGAGAAAAAGAAGAAAGAAGCTACTAACAAGGTAGTTGTGGAAAAAGAACACCCTGTGAAGGACCATGTTGTGGTGGAATGCACTGGTACAGAGTAAGTCAAAGAATTGGCTTGGCAACATACAGATGAGTAGGAACTATCAGGACAGGGTGGAGGCGGTGGAGTGGAGCAAAGCACTCCCTTCACTTTGAAGAAGCAAGGAAAGGAGACAACTATTGGGCCACTAAAAAAACATAAATCAGACAAGCAGACACGCATTGTCCCGATGGTCCTCACAGAAGGGGATCTCGATGAGATTTGTGACAAGGTTAGAGAAACAACAACAGAGTTGTGGCAATAGTTTAAACAACAATATACGCAGACATTGGGGAGTGTCGAGAAGGATTTGCGCAAGCTACAAATCAAGACTAGAAGGATTCGAGTGAGCGTTGGGCAAGCGAGCGGGATGCAAGCGAGCTTGGCGCAAGAGAGCGGGACAGTAACAGAGTTGGAATGGACTTTAGACCTCAAAGTCATACCTTTACCAGAAGGGTTTGTTCATGCGAAATCAGATGAAGGTCGCGATGTATTAAGCACTATTAAAGACATGGGGGTGAACTTGGCCACGTTGTCGCTTCAAACCCTCCATGCACTATGTCAGGGAGTTTAAGACGAGTTGAGGATCAGAAAGTAGCACACCCTTACAGTCATCAGTGAGTCCAAATTCAACAATGAGTAGATGTTCGCAGAGAAATCTTAGGTGCTGAAAGAAAAGGAGGAGTTGCAGGCACGAAGTCAGATCATGGGGACAACAATAGAGTAGGCATGCAAGTCAGTTCTAGAGTTGAACATCCCGGAGGATGCCCCAACAACAACAAAAATCAGAAAATTGGCTGATGCAGTCCGCACATTGAAATATGAGATCGGAAAAGTAACGTTCAATTTTTAGATGAAGGTCTTAGAGCTGCTACTGAAGTTATAGCCAACCACTCCGCTAGAGGTCTGGGAGCAACGCGGAGCAATGATAAGGGAAAACATGGGCACATTGGATACCGCAGTCACAGACTGCACGATGATATTCGAACATGCCATGGAGTTATGGACAAATTTGCATGAGGACCCAAACCTACAGAAGCTTAACATGGATATCCAGGAGACACAATGCAAGTTTGAAGAAGTTAGAGTGACTGCGTGCACTTTGGCGCTAGTCCAACACCTTGCGCAATTGCAGGAAGTTAAGTAGCTGCAATCATAAATTGAAGAGTTATAGAGGAAAGAGACCCTTCTTAAGGCCAGAATACAACCATGGATAGAGGAATCCTGTCAGCTTACTTTGTCACTTCAAGACAAGTTAAAGACACTGCAACAGATGCAAAGAATTATGTGCCTCGTAGAGGAAGGCCCGACGATGGAGAAATTGGTCGAGGAAGTGCGGCAGGTTGCAGTGCAAAGTTCTGCTGATGTAGCAACACTGTAGGTCAAGTTTAGTAACCTTCACAACAAGAACGAGGTGCCATCTGAGTGACTCTAGGGCGAGTCACCATATTTTTGTTGGAGGCCTATTGGGATAAGGTCCCCAGGGTTAGTTTTGGGGTTAGTTTAACCAAATTTTGTAATTTTTTTGTAAAGGATATAAAGTCATCGCTAAATGTAGATGAGGAGTGCACAGCTAGATAGGAGTCAAAGGGGATTTAGCCCCTTGTTTGGGTAAGTAATGGCTCAGTTTTGAGACCCACCCATACGCCTCGGGCCATGGTATTGTAAGCAAGAATGCTATATATAGTTGAGTCATAGAGAGTCTAAGAAGTAGTAGACAAGTAAATAAGTCAAGATAGAGATCGTTTGGGAAAGTGATAAGGCAGGAAGGCTCTGCTCCCTGTACTTAGGCGAAAGGGGAAGGCTCTCACAACTAAGTGCATAGGAGGCCTTGGTAAGTCCGAAGCTGAGTGTGCAGACCCCTGCAGCTAAGTGTGTAGGGTGGAGAAGTCTGTAAACTGAATGATGAAACTTAATAAAGACTGATTTTGGAGAAATACCTTGCCTTTGAGTATTATTCTTAATTATGTTCATGTTGTGTTCAATCACTCTGATTTTTTCTTTGGACTAATGTGTAAATGTTGCGTGAATCTACTGAATCTATAATATTTATGCATGACTTAAGTAATTATCTGTTTTTGTGAAGATAAGGGTTAATTCTATTATGATTTCTGATGAATTGGATAAGTATGCATAAAGGAAGATCTAGGGTTATTAATTAGTGCGCGAAAGTGGACAATTTTCTTCTTTAGGGTCTATAAAGTCTGACCACACCTTCGTGAAGGTCTAGAAGCCAATTCCTTAGAATTTCAGTAGCAAGTCATAATAGGATACAAATATGCGCGAAGGCAAATATAAGCGACAAAGGCTTAAGACCACTTATCACACTGTCTCTGGATGTAGAAACCCTATTCTAGCATCCCCCAATACTGTCGTGGGTGAGACTGCAGCCTGCACTATGTAGGTTGTTCCCGAAATGGCCAACATTTAGGGTTTTATTGGTTGGCACAAACAACTCTAAACCTCGGTCAAGCCCCCTTAAGCCAACAGTCACCATCTACATTGAAATCAATGCATTTAGTACAAGAAATCAAATAGGATTAGAAATCATCTACATTGAAATCAATGCATCTAGTGCAAGCAATAAAATATCATTAGAAACCAACATCTACACTAAAATCGATGCATATAGTGCAAGAAATAAAATATGATTAGAAATCACCATATACACAAAAATCAATGCATCTAGTGCAAGAAATATCCTTCCCTCTCTTTCCCCTCCATCTATATCTATATCTCCCTCCATCTCTCCTTTTTTGTCTCTCTATCTCAATCCCCCAAACACACTCTCTCACTCCATATCTATTAATCTCTTTGTGCCTCCCTCCAACTCTCCATCTCTATTTTCTTCTATCTCTTCACTTTCCATCTATATTTCTATCTCCCTTTGTCTCTATATATCACCCCCAAACCATACACTCTCTTTATCCAATATATCTATCTATCCCTCTCTCTCTCTCTCTCTCTCTCTTCCCTTCCTCTTCCCCACTTGTATCTCTCTTCCCTCTTATTTCCTCTCTCCCTCTCTCTTCATATTCCTTATCGCTCCCTCTCTCTCTCTCTCTCCTACTTTATCTCTCTATTTCTTTCTTCTTACCTCCTTCCCCCTGCCCCCCCCTCTCCAAATCCATCTCTCTTTCCCTCCCTCTCTCCACTCTTTCACATCCTCTCTCTCTCTCTCTCTCTCTCTCTCTCTCTCTCTCTCTTCCAACTTTGTCACTATATCCCTCCCTCTCTCCTCTTTCCTTCTCTCCCCCATTCTCTCCATCTCTCCTTTTTTTCTCTTTTTCTCGCCCCCAAAGATACACACTGTCTCTCCACTTCTCACTCTCTATGCATTTCTTCTTATCTCCCCCTCTCCCCCTCTAACTCCATCTCCCTATCCCTCCCTCTCTCTTCCTCTCTCTCAAGTCCGCTCTCTTGTACTTCCTCTCTCCCCCTTTCTCTCCTACCTACCTCTCTCTTCACCCATTACTCAATCTCTCTCTCTCCATCTCTCCCTTTTCACTTTATCCCTCGCTCTCTCCTCCTCTCTCTCAAGTCTTCTCTCTCATACTTCCTCCTCTCTCTCTCTCTATCTGTCCCTTTTCACTCCCTCTCTCTCTCTTATCTCTCCTTCTCTCATCACTTTCTCTCTCTCTCCCCAATTATGTTACTAGATCCCTCCCTCTCTCCTTCTCTCTATCTCTCCTTATTTGTCTCTTTATCTCAACCCTAAGCCTTCTCTCTCTCTCTCTCTCTCTCTCCAACTATGTTACTATATCCCTCCCTCTCTCCTTCTCTCCCCCCTTCTCTCTATCTTTCATTCTATCTCTTTATCTCACCCCTAAACATACACACACTCTCACCATCTCTCTGTTTTCGCTCCCTCTCTCTCTCTCTCTCTCTCTCTCTCTCTCTCTCTCTCTCTCTCTCTCTCTACTTCTCACTCTTTGTGTCTTTCTTCCTCCCTCCATCTCTTCCCCTCCAACTCCATCTCTCTATCCCTCCCTCTCTCCTCGTTCTCTCCCCCCTTCTATCTATCTCTCATTCTTTGTCTCTTTATCTCACCCCTAAACATACACCCTCTCTCCCCATCTCTTCTTTTTCATCCCCCCCCTGTTATTAGGAAATCTAGTGTCTATGCAGAGCTACTAGTCCCACTAAGATGGGTATCTATCTTAGAAACAAACAGATTAAAGTTACTTTTGTTTTCCTTTACGATAAGTAGATAGGAGAGGAGCAAAGAATACCAACCTCAATCTTTCGCTCGGTTCCTTGCTTGTTCCTTCTCCTCTCTGACAGATCTTTGCCGATATTTCCTTGACCACTCTGCTTCAAAGAGTACCTGTAAAGTCAAAGCAGCATAATACCTTCAAAGTGCAGATATCTACAATCATAAACAATATAGGACCAGATATATATTGACCACACAAATGCATATATTATTAGACATACAAGAATGTGGAGGAAAACTTGAATAGCTTTATTAATGTAAAGATTATAAGAGAGGATTACAACCCATTGATCTGACCCAGTGTCATCCTCCCAGCATGAAAGCCCTTCTTCACCTCATGAAAATCTTAGACCACGCAACACTATGATATTCCACCAGGAAACCAACAACACTTCCTTTCAAGATACAAGATTCCAGCCTCTAGATCTCTGGGATGAGGGATCCATATATAGATGATTGCAGGGGGGTGAGTCAGCTTCTGGGATTTTGATTAGTGTCTTATTTTTTATAGTTCTTGATTCCACTTGGACATTGATGATCTCTTACTCATCCTTGGGCAAATTCAGAGAGGCAAGTGTCATAGGAGAAGTTTCTGGAAGATTCCATGATCATCCACCTTGCAAACTGTCTCTGCCATTTGTCTACTCTCGCCCATC